>OY978215.1:4756309-4958023 GCA_963854785.1 Vaccinium vitis-idaea | reverse complement strand
TATTTGTCCAATCTAACAATTCAACAATATATCACCTCAAGTTTACAGTAAGTCAATAGAGAATAAAATGAGACCTCAATTAATAACATTCAAATAATTCACATATCACAAAATTTATCCTTTACCAAGCCTAATGAAATTTAACTCCAAGTTTATCAATTAAATCAATAGAGTACATCAAAACAAACATCAATATTATTAACTTTAATTTTGAAAAACAAAACAAATCATATTGGACATGAGAAATTAGTCAAACAACATAACCATGCACATCATCACTTGTTAAACAAATAAAATTTAACGATCATTAGGCCTTACGGCCATAATTGGTTTGGTGGGTTTCTCAACCCATTTTCATATTTTGGTTTCGTTTCGTTCGGGCTCATTGCAAGCCCCAATATCAAGTCTAAGGCTACTAAATATACTTAGGGTTAATGGATAAGAGGTTTCTACCTTTGATCCGGACGAAAAGCTCGGTGGTGGAATAATTTGACAGCGAGAGTTATAGTACCGAACTGAGACTTCGGGTACTGATATCCCACCCGAAACTCATCCGTTTCGGAAGATTCTTGTGTCTAAAGCGAAGTGCTCGGAATGTTCTACAACTTCGATGAAAAGGTATAGGCTTAAAACCAACTCTAACTACGAGAAAAATGGTGATTTATATCGGGTCGCTGAACTGCCTAGAAAAGGAAATCCGAGAATTTTGCTGAACTTTGGATGGCCATAACTCACTCAAAACTCAACCGATTTGGGTGATTCTTGTGTCGAAATCGAAGAGATTCAGACCCTCTACGATGTTGGTGAAGAAATGTAAACTTGAAAATGATTGGAAAAAGGAGAAAAATGATGATTTACAGAAGAGCAGAGAGCTGTCTGGAAAATGTACCCGAGATTTTTACTGAATTTTGGATGGCTATAACTCACTCAAAACTCAACCGATTTGGATGATTCTTGTATCGAAATCGAATTTCTAGACGCCCTCTACAACTTCTATGAAAAAACCTAATCCTAAAAACGACTGTAACTAAGAGCAAAGTGGTTGTAAAAATGGGTACGTGATATGGACGAAAATGAAAATGGGTAGGTGTCTTCTTCCTTCTCCTTCTCTTCTTTTGCCAGGTAGAACTCCTCACTCACTCACTCTCTCACTGAATTAATGGGGAAGGAGAATGGGCAATTTGGGGGGGGGGGTTATTGGAGGAGGTGGTGTGTACGTTGGAGGAAGGATGGAGTGTATGGGTGGAAGGTGAGGGGATCTGATTTTTCAGATTGGGGGATGGAGTGGAGGTTTGTAGATAGTTGGTAGAAGTTTGAATGAGTGGGGAGGAAGGAGAGGGTAGTAGGTAGACATATACATATATGTGTTATGTATGCAAGCGTGTGTCTACATATATATAAGGTGGTAACAAGCATGGGGAACACAGTATGGTGTGGCACGAGATGCGACGTAATACAATGCAGTACAATTTACTCCGAGCGGTGTTCAAACTGTCCGGGCTTCGGTCTTAGAAAAATACCAAAATATTTGTACCGACATAGAAAATCGTAGGCAACGTCACCGTGTGCTCAGAATCATTTGGAAAAATCTCAAAAGTTGGGCACGCATTACAATGCTCGCGCCAAATGATTGTATCGGATTGATTCGGGTCCCACAACCGTAGTAGTTGTGCTAGTACCGTCCATGTAACTAAAAAGCATCAAAACGTAACTAGGAATAAATAATCATATTTGAGAAATAAAATAAGTCGTAATAATTATTGTAAAAATATAACTTATTTCCAAAATAATACTCCCTCCGTCCCAATTTTATAGTCCCTCGTTCTATCCTAACCGGATAAAAAAACGATTATATCTTTCAATCGGTAATACATTTTATATGCAATATGGATCTTGTTTGATAGATCTTGATTTAATCTAATAAACAAAGTGTTCAAAATCACCTAACATATTGTAGACTATAAGATATAACACTTTGAAAGAGGCACGAACTCCCAAAAGGGACTATAAAATTGGGACGGAGGGAGTAATAATAATAAAATAAAAAGGACCGAAAATTCGGGCCATTACATGTAAAAGATGTTTTGACAATTACCGCCTTTCACAGATCTAATTCAAATTGTAATAGTCAACAACTATGAAGAGTCTCACGACATCAACCAGGATTATGCACATCGTTTAGAGAAGAATTAGGGTGTAAAAATCTATTTAAAATCTGAACCATCCAAAAGTATTTTGGATGATCGGGATACGCGCTGCGGTACCCTACACGCACCCACGTACCAAAGTGTTTAACTTTTGAGCTCACAAAAAAGAGAGAATTTTGAATAACAATTGGGGCAATAGAGTGCTAGTCTGTTGGGGCATAATAGCCCTGCTCATGATCTATGGTTACAAGTTACATCTTATAACCCACTTTCTCCACTTACAAAAACTAAATTTTGAATAGTATAAATTTAGAAGAATTTCGAAGGGTAAAAAATTGAATATAAATTGAAAAAATCACATTGACCTCTACTTAAGTCATCTGGAAATTCCAGAACCCTTTGATTTTGAAATCAAATCAGTATGTCATGTCACAAATTGACATGACATAAAAATAGCCTACATCTTATAACCCGATAGCCTAATAAGCCTCCATCTGCTCACCACCATCTTCTTGCTCCTAATTAAAATTGCAGATCGCTATAACCACCTCTTCCATACACTATATCGTGTACATTGTTGTTATCCTCGACGAGAAAATAATTTTCTTCTCTATCACATGTAAATAAATAGGAATGTCCTTAGCGCGTTTTAGAAATCCATATAATTTACTATGGTCTTTCCAATTACAACAAAATGCACCACTCTCTTACAATTACTCAATCAAGTGAAATTAGCACTACCCATTTGGTCCAGAGCATACATACATTAAAGCATCTATTACATATCCATAACATATAGTTTACATACACCACTTGTAAAAATATATACATGCACCATTGTCCATGAGGGAGACTATTACAAAACATGCCAAAATGCAAGTCTTCCTTTTTATATGCAAACATTTCACAAAGTCAACTTGCACAAAACATCATACTTAATAGTGTTCATAACAAATCTTACTCCATCGCCTGAAATTGATAAATAAGCCGCCAGATGAAAACTCAGTGAGTAAAGCTCGTACTCTAATTTGGGTTTTGAATACACCATACATATAGAAAAATGATTGTGAGCATTTCAAAAGAATCAAAAGACATTTCACATAAAAACTTGAGGAACTTTAATCAACACATTTACATAGCCAATACCACAATGCCTACCCTATACGTACATCACATATGTCGGGATCCCAGCCGATTATTATGGTACCCATCGGCAAGGGCACATACCTGGATATTATGGAACCCTCCAGGAAGACACATACATAATGCTGGCTATTATGAAACCCACCAGCGGGCACATAAGGTAAAGCAAGAGTATGGCATACATACATAATTCGTAAACATATAACTCAAAAACAAATAGACATATCACTTCATAAATAGCATTTTCATAGAAAGAGAGTTCATAAAAATCTCATTTCAAAGTATGAGATTACTCACATTCCTTTGCACTTCAAGTGACTTTCAATTTGTATCATTTATATCCTTCTCTTGTTCACCAAATCCTACATATTGTGTAGGAACATGAATCATTTTGAAAAAGAACTCATGAAAATAATGCATATGTATGATCCCTAAAATGATAAGTTAATCGACACCTACTCCAAGAATTCTTGAGAATAAGAATTTTACTACATAAAAAGAACTCATATGCACGTAGTGTCAAAATTATCCAAAAATTTATGAGGTCGAGAACTATCCTTACTAAATAGGATAACACATACCATGAATGCAAAATTCAGCATCACATTAGCAGAAACACAGCTTAATATACGAATTATTGAAAATTCATCTCTTTGCATTTTGCTCTAAATTTTGGCCACAATCAATTAAGTAGACACATGTGGGACACATGTGGGTACCTCTCATAAAAATTATAGAAAATAATAAGATCGGGAAATAGGTCAAATTCACCAAAAACACATATTTTCAGCATTGATAACAAAACAGAGTACAACTGGGTGTGAGATTTTTCTACACTTCGTTTAAAGGAATTTTGACATGAAAATTTTACACAATGTAGAGGACTTATAGAGGAACATCCCATAAAAATTTCGTAAAATTACAAATTGCCTTACTACGTCTGAAAATTTGTGACTTAGGGATACAAAATCAAACAAATCTTCAAACTCACTTGCATCAAAACTAGGGTTTATACCTCTTCTTTACCAACCAAAACTTAAAAAATACATCTTGTATCATGTATTCTTTCATGATTTCAAGCAAAGTAAACTAATTCTGAAAGATATATATGCATTCTACATGAATATATGTACATACTTTAAGATTCATGTCAATACCAGAAAACTCAACACTTCTAGGTTTAGATCATGGTTGATCCCTCGTTGATAACTTCAAATATTAGGATTTTGCTACACAACTCCAAATTGGATGATTCCAAAGCCAATTATCAATGGAATTGGATGGAGGGAGATAATTTAACACTCAATTTGATCAAGGAAACATTAATCAACAAGAATCAAGCATTTACTCAAAGATTTGGATGAAAAATGGGTTTCCAAATGGGTTCCTTCAAATTACAAGCCAATACATGGATTTGGTGCAAGATTAAGATCAAGTAGCAATCAAGACTCTATGATTGGGAACAGGCTCTGTTGGATGAGCTTCTCACAATACTGGACGGCTCTGAAATCACAATCTCTTTGGAGCAGAAAGACAGCCTAGTTTGGGCAGGTAACTCTTCATTCTCAGTAAAATCCCTCTATGTTTTGGCAAGACCTCATTTTGCTGTATCAAATAATGCCTTTGATATTATTTGGAGAAATGTGGCCCCTTATAGGGTGCAATGCTTCTGTTGGCTGATCCACCTTGGCAGAATTAAAACCTCTGAGTTTCTTTTTAATATTGGTGTTATCCATAACTTTGAGGATGCTATCTGCAAATTTTGCTCATTACATATTGAATCTGTTGATCATCTTCTGCTGCACTGCAATTGTGTCTGGAATCTGTGGATGGAAATTTTAGATTGGTGGGGTGTCCTATGGGCTACTCCCAAATCTGTGGTTGATCTCCTAATATGGTGGAAGGACTGGGATCTGAAAAATGACAAAAAGATGATTTGGGAAGTCATTCCCATGGCGACTTTGTGGACAATCTGGAATATGAGGAACAATTGGTTATTCGATAAGGTAGCACCTGATTGGCATGGAGCGGCAGACATCATCAAGATAAGAATTGCTCTCTGGATAAAGCCGAACTTGGGGGGTAATGGTTACTCGATGGATGATCTTATTTTCAGGCTCAAGAATGTCATTGCATCCCTGTGATGCTCCAGGCTGGTTTCAGTTTCTTCCTTTCCCTGTTTGTTTTGTTTTTTCCTAGTCCTTTTGTACTCTTTTGTTGGCTTCTCGCTAACTGTTTGGCACTCTTGTTGGGTCCGAAGTCTCTATACTTCTTCCCTTTTAATCTTTGTAATCCCTCAAAGATTAATAAAAAAATTTACCGTTCAAAAAAAAAAAGTAGCAATCAAATTGAGTGAGGAATCACATATCAACCAAGGGATAGTATACAATAGCTCAATTTTTGGGAATAAAACAAGATTTTACCAATGAAATACATAAGACATAAGTTTATGGATCAATCAAGAGTCTATATACACACACACACAACATTTACACTTAAAATCATTAGATATTTCCCTACCTCAAGTGAAGACTTGCTCTAGATCAAGTGGGCTTCAAAACCCTAGCTTTCCAACTCTAGAAATCACCAATTTAAGCTTTCCCAAGGACAATGCTAGAAGATACCAAGCTCCAAAGGTGAGTAGATGAAGGATTTGTGCAAGAGATGAGTGGGTTTTGTGAGATTTTTGGGAGAATTTGAGGGAGGAGATGAGAAACTATGGAGGGTTAGAGAGAGAGGGAGGGGCCGGCTTAATGGGGGGGGAGGGGATGTATATTCCTCTCTCCTCTCTCACACCACACATATAAATTTTAAAAATTTTACACCCTTGGTCCCTATATTAGCTTATGTAATGCATTAAAGCCCTAACTAACTAATTACACCCAACATTCCCACACTTAAACATTTTAATCAATTCATCACATTTCCCCAACTTTATTTTCAGAAAAATAATTAAAATTACGGGTCCTTACACGCCCGGTGATCAAAATGGAGAAGGGATCCTAGCCTCCAGCTTCTTGAGTTGATTCAGTCTCTTGTTCATTCTCTCCATAAGTTCCACCAGTACATCTCCCTGTTCCAGAAGTTGTTCCAAACTAGGGCCCTCAATATACTTCTTAGTTTCAGCCTCAATTTCTTTCTGAATTTCACCACCTTCCTTCCTTTCAATTTTCCCCTCATTTTTCACCGCGGTAAGCTTCTTGTTTTGCTCATACATGTTATGATCTCTAGTCTGATTGAAAACTCAGATGTCATGCTCTCTGAAAACGTCAAATCGACATTTCAATGTGTTTAATTGTGATTCACTCGCATTCTTTATGATCACCAACCTAATTTTTCGACCACCCATATTTTTCTTATACATGGAAAAAATTAATTCTCCTACCAAGAAAGATGTTCTAATTAGGAGGCGTGTGACCTTTGACAAAGCGGGGATATTTATAGGGGTTTCTCCTGCTTTTTCAGGCTAAAATATTTATTAATGATTTACCTAGTAAGAAAAGATTTTGTAAATCTTTGTAAATCTTAAATTTTCAAAATCTCATATGGGTAAAAGAACTAGGTTATGAAGTGGAAGAATTTAATGCAGTAATTTCCAAGGCTATATTTTTTTTTTACTTTAATTCAATAATCCTGTATACACAACAACCAACCACAACAGCGTACGTTACGCTACTAGGCCCCACCAACTTAATAGCTAAAAATGTAAAAATCCTCCTCTCTCTCTCTCTCTCTCTCTCTCTCTCTCTCTCTCTCTCTCTCTCTCTCTCTCTCTCTCTCTCTCATACAAAAAATCAATTATAGTTTCTCAGAAAACTTTAAAAAACAAATTGAGGCGAAAGATAATCTAGAATACTTAGCATAATTTAAATTAACATACATAATCTGTAAGACCCAAAAGAAAAGATGTGTATTGCAATTTAAAGTACGACCTAAAAGACATAAAACACCACCAAAAACAAAAGTTGTGTTAGAAAAAAATAACGCTTATAAATTAGCACAACTAAGATAATCTCTACGACCCACGACCACTACCACGATTAGATCCACGACCACGACCACGGCCACGGGACCCACGTGGTCGGCCACGTCCACGTCCACATTCGGATGAACTCGGCCCTATAGGTAGCATAGCACCGCCATCTCCACTACCACGGCTATCGCCACGTCCAAATGAACTTGGTCCAGGAGAAAATTGAAAAGCACTGCCACATCTAAAAGAACTTGGCCCCGGAGGAGCACTGCCACGTCCAAAAGAACTTGACTCCAGATGAAATGAAACACCATTGCCACTGCCATCGCCATCACCATGTCCAGATGAACTAACTTCACCAAGAAATGGTGGCAAAGCACCACTAAAACCGCTGCTTCCTCCAACAGAACTAGACCATGTAGGAAATGGCAAAGCACCTGCAACACTAGTACTACTGCTTCCAACAGACCATGTGGCAAAAGGAAAATCAATGCCACCTCCAAACTGCGAAAATGGAGGAACACTGCTACTGGCTTCGAAGAAACCCGCTCCTGTAGAGAATGGCAAAGCACCACTAATACCACCTCCAAAAGAACTCGAACCTGCTAGAAGAAAGGAAAAAGTTTTGGAATCAAATAAATCCAAAATATCTATTTAAGATAAGTATGTTATGTTACTTTTTATAACCTACGCCAATTTTAGGATGCTATCTAATTGTGTTGTGATGTTTTTTTTTTTTTTGGCTGGTTGGTCCCTTTAATTTTGTACTCAAGCTTTGATTAATAAAAAAAATTTGTTTTGGTGTTTAAAAAAAAACCTACACTATATATATACATGCATAGTGTATGTAATTAAAATTGCAAAATACTGAAGAATTAATAATCATGAAGTACAAGTACCTGCTCCTCCACCACCACCACCTCCAAAAGAATTTGATCCTGCGTTAAATGGAAATATAGTTGTAATTTAGGAATTAAAATTGTGTATATTCAAATATTTAAGACAAGTGTGGTACTTTTAATATGCCTACACTATACGTGCATGGTGTGATTCATGTACATTACTAAAAATGGCAAAAGATTGAAGCAATAATAATATAAGTAGTACAAGTAATTCCACACCTCCTCCTCCTCCTCCACCACCACCACCTACTCCTCCTACCCGACCTCCAAAAGAAATCGCCCTAGTCTGAAAAGTCGAAGGATTTTGTTGTTGCTCCTGCATGAGCCTTTCAACTTCCTTTGCCACGTTAACCTTGAGAGTCTCCATGGCAGACTTGAACTCTAAAAGCTCGTCATGGCTAAGCTCTTCCATAGGAGCCTCCCATCGGTGCTGGTTCTGGCCTACAACCCTAGTGTGGTCAATCACAAGACCATGTTGTCTCTCAGCTTCTAACATCGCATGCGCGTTGGTCAGCTGCATGTTAAGGAGACGGACATTCTCATTCCGCTGAGCCACCACAATGTTGTCAGTTGGGTTAGGCGGCGGAAGGGTCCGAGTCAAGAACCTGTCGGTAGTCATTATTTTTTTAAAAAAAGGAAGGTTTTTATTAATAACTGAAATAGGTTGCAAAGATTAAAGGAATCATAGGCACAATGGAGGAACCTGTCAATGATGTTGTCCACGGTAGGGTGGCCGAAGGAGAACACCTTATTGCCAGGCGAAAAGACGATTAGTGCCAACTCAATACCACAAAGAGTCACTAACTCACTTGCCTTTTTGAAAAGGCCAGATCGACGCTTTGAAAAGGTTACCAGGAGGTTACTCTTATTTTCCATTTTGGCCATGGTGACCTTTTGGCGACCTTTACTCTTCTTTGGCACGGGGTTCTCTCGGTCTTGGTCTGGGACTTGGGGGTCTTCGAGGGGACCTTCAGGGTCTTGGTGTGGTACTTCGGCCATGGCTAGGGCTAGGGCTATGACTACACCACGAGAAGAGAGGGTGAAGAAAATGATACCAGGAAAATTGTACGTTCTATAAAAATACTTGTGTTGAGAGGGTATTTATAGAGTTCCAATTCATACCCCTTTTGGGTCCAGGATATTCCTTGCTTGTTTTTGTGACATAATCAGGTACATCGTATGTAATATTACTCTTTCAAAATTCACGTATTTAGGGACATTTTTGTCTTCTTTCCTCTTTAATCTACTGTATTCAATTGAATTAGTTATTGTCCTCGTTGGGTATTCTTTAATAATATGCCTTGTGAAAATTGAAAATTAATTAATTTTCCAGCTTTAATCATACCACAAAGTTAAAAGCAAACGCTCCTGATTGTTTTTCAAAGTGCAGTGTATGGAAATCTGAATTTTGGAGGTGGAGATTCTTGTTTTAAATCGTTACCTAATGGAGAAATCCAAATAAATGTGTCCAGATTTGGTTTAAATAATGGTGTTGTCAAAATCTAGCAAACAAAGAACAAATTTAAAAACGGTACACAAAATTAAAAGCAACATAAAATTAAATATGGAAAATTCATCCATGTATAATAACTTGCTTTGTTGTACTCACTAAAACTACTTGGCATTGTGCTTCCCAGTCAAAATTTACGATATTTTCCTAGTGTATGTTTCGGGTTTTTGGTATGTAACTAATGACCACCAAAAAAATATGGAGTATAAAAGAAACCAAATTAGCTGGAAGTAAATCAGAAATGACGATTGAACTTTTGAAATTATATGTTCATCGGTACCAAATTAGCTGGGTTTACGCACGAAAAACATATATTGACCATGACCGTCTTTCAAAGATATAATGCAAATTGTAATTGTCGTTAACTAAGAGCAAAACCTCACAACATCAACCAGTATTTTGCACAACGTTTGACATGAAAAAAAACACATTGTTTAACTGGTACCACCATACCACGGTTTATTTTTTGTACGAAAAAATATTCTCATAAATACATGTAGGAACAAAGATTTTAAAAAAACCGTACCAATCTACAGCTTAAGAAATTTAGCATCTTTGTTTCTTTGATCTTCCTTCAATATTAAACAAATTTTCAAAAGAAATTTTTTTTTAGGGATGATGTGAATCTGAACCATTGATTTCTCTTTTTTGTACATTTTCGGAAATCTTTTCTTGGATCCTAACATTTGTTAAACTTTTCTAGTACCCATTAATGTCATACTTTTCAAGCAAACAAGAAATTGAGGCGAATCATAATAAAAAAAAATTGACATAATTTAAAACAACATAGATAATCTCTAAGATCCAAAAAAAGAAGCTCTGTATGTTGTATTCCAATTTAAAGTTCAAAATAAAAGACATAAACACGACCAAATACAAAAGTTGTGTGCAGTTCCAAAAAAAGGGCTGTGTATAAATTAAGGAACTAAAGCTTAACAAATCAACAAAACTTAGAAAAAAACTATAACCCACGACCACCGCCTGATGGGGCGCGACCGCGACCATGACCACGGCCACGGACATTGGCGCCAAGGCCAATCCAACGGAAATGGCCGCCACGGACATGGACACCACGCCCACGTCTAGGTTGGGATGAAGTCTGCTCACCATCTCCACTGCCACTGCCTTCACCCCGTTCAAAAGAACTCGGTCCTGGATGAAATTGCAAAGCACCGCCACGTCCAAATGAACTGGGTCCCGGAGGAAATGGCACAGCACGTACCCCATGTCCGGAAGAACTAGCCTCGCCAGGAAATGGTGGTAAACCACCACTAAAACCACTGCTACCTGGAAATGGTGGTAAACCACCAGGTCCACCAGTAAAAGCACCCCCATGTCCGGAAGGACTTGCTTCGCCAGGAAATGGTGGTAAACCACCACTAAAACCACTGCTGCCAGGAAATGGTGGTAAACCACCAGGTCCACCACTAAAAGCACCCCCATGTCCGGAAGGACTTGCTTCGCCAGGAAATGGTACACCACTGCTGCCAGGAAACGGTGGTAAACCACCAGGTCCACCACTAAAACCACTGGTGCCTGCAACAGAACTGGGCCATGTAGGAAATGGCAAAGCACCAGCAACACCAGTGCTGCTGCTTCCAGTAGACCATGTGGAAAATGGCAAAGTACCGCCAACTCCAACAGAACTTGAACCGGTAGAAAACTGAGAAAATTGCGGGAAACTGCTGCTACTGGCTCCGGTAGAGAATGGCAAAGCACCAGTACTACTAGTAGCTCCAAAATAATTTGGCCCGGTTGAACCAACTCCTCTAGAAGAACTTGACCCGTCGAGAAATTGCGGCAAACCACTGACACCTTCTCCAAATGGATTTGGACTAGGGGGAAATGTTGGAAAAACATTACCAGCTACTCCGAAGGAACTGGACGCTGTGAGAAACGAAAAAATGTTTTTTAGAATTAAATACATTTAATATTTGAGATCTATAAAATGGTAGTAGTACGTAATTAGAAATTGCTATAAAAAAAAAAAGTGAATAATTAATTAGGAACTGACTACATAATTCAAATGTTTAACACAACTGCTGTACTTTTACTATGCATGGTATGATTCACGTACTTAATTAAAAATGGGAAAATAGTGAAAAATAAAGTGATAATATAAAGTAAAAGCACCACCATCACCACTCGGCCCGGCTAGCTGAAAAACCGAAGGATTTTGCTGCTGCTGTTGTATGCGCCTTTCTGTTTCCGTTGCAATGTTAACCTGGAGAGCCTTCAAGGCAGCCTGCAACTGCAAAATGTCATCAGGGGTTTGCTCCTCGAGAGGAGCCTCCCACTGGTACTGGGTCCGACGCAGAGCCGAAGCGTGTTGAAGCTGAAGCTCCGTCTGGGTCTCAGCTTCTAACATAGCCTGCGCCTGCGCCAGCTGCATATTGAGGAGACGGAGGTTTTCGTTCCGTTGAGCCACCACGAGGTTGTCGGAAGGCTGGGGGGGCGGAGGGATCCCACTTAGGAACCTGTCAATGATTATTATTTTTTATTTTTGAATATTTTAATTAATCAATGGAATAGGTTGAAAAGAAGATTAAAGGAATCGAAGGCACAATGAAGAACCTGTCGATGATGTTGTCCACGCTAGGGTGACCGAAAGAGTACGGCTTGCCATTAGGCGAAAAGATGATCATCATTAACTCGACGGCACACAGAGTGACTAACTCACTGCACTTCTTAAAAAGCCCATTCCGACGCTTCGAAAAGGTTACTTGGAGATTTGCCTCATTTTGCATTTTTTGGGAGGTGTCCACTCTTTGGCGACCCTTCCCCTTCTTTGGCACGGGAATCTGTTGCCCTTGAGGTGGGACTTGGGGTTGTTGGGGTGGAACCACTGGGTCATGGTGCTGAACTTCGGGGTTTTGGAGAGGGCCTTGCGGGACTGGGGGGTTTTGGTGCGGGATATGGGGGTTTTCGAGAGGACCTTGCGGGGATTGGGGGTTTTGGTGTGGGAGTTCGGCCATGGCTAGGGCTAGGGCTAGGGCTATGACCACAGCTGAAGAGAGGGTGAAGAAAATGATAATGGGGAAAATGGTGTGTTCTAAAAATACTTGTGTTGAGTCGGTATTTATAGAGTTCCAATTCGTACCTTTTGGCTCCACAAAATTCGTTGCATGTTTTTGTCACATAATCATGTACATCGGATCGGACATACCATTATTATTTCAAAATCCACGTACTTATTGGACATTTTTGTATTCAATTGAATTAGTTATTGTCCTGGTTGGGTATTCTTTATAGGGTTCCGCCCAAATTCCTTGCATGTTTTTGTAATGAGGTACATGGCCGTACCATTATTCTTTCAAAATCCATCTATTTATGAGTGGCTAGTTATATATGGACATTCTGTTCCCTTTCCTCTTTAATGCCATGGAGTTGAACATTCTTATGAATTTTAGTTATTGTCCTTAGTTGGATAATTCGTTAAATGAGACGACTGATTATTGGTGTATATCCATCGAGTGGTGGACGCGGAATTAATACTAAACGAGAGTCCAAAGATATTACACTAAAAAGTCCATCAAAATTTTAAAGAGATTTTTTCAGGGAATAAATAGGTAAAGATGGTGAATTTGATAGAGGGCGAAGCAAAATTACAAAGTTCGAGGGTGAACGCCACTCCACATTAGGCCGTTATGCACTACAAAAGCAAAAATCGAAAGTGGAAGACCACTCAATTCGGTTATGCACCTAAATTTTGGTAGACATTTTTCGTACCGGGCCACATTGGTAGGGCTATGTGACGTCATAAATGGGTCCTAGTTGTATGCCTTGTGGAAAATGGAAATGGAAATAAATTGATTTTCCAGGTTAAATCAAACCACAAAATTAAAAGCAAACGCTCCTTTTTTGTTTTCCAAAGTGCAGTGTATGGAATCCGAAAAAAGATGGATTTGGTTAAAAGAAATGTGGTGTTGGCAATATCTACCGAACAAAGAAGAAATTTAAAAACGGTACACAAAATTAAAAGCACCACAAAATTAAAATTGGAAAATTGATAAATGTATAATATACAGCTTTGTTGTACTTGCTAAAACAATGGCCTTACTCTATTTTGCTTGAGAGTCAAAAGTAGCTATGATATTGCCTGTATAATTTTTGTGTTTTTGGAATGTAATTAATGACCACAAAAAGAAAATCTAAAATAAACCTTGAAGTAATTAAATCACAAATTACGAATGCAAATTTTAAATTATAAGTTTGTCAATACCGAATTTGCTTAATTTACCTATGTAAAACATGTTTTGACAATTTCAAAGGATATAATTAGAATTGGAATCTCTACAACTAATTAAGAAGAACGCCTCCCAATGTCGACCAGCATTATGCACATTGTTTAGAGAAGAATTTGGGTATGAAAGTGTATTTAAGATCAGACCATCCAAAAGTGTTTTGAACGGTCGGATGCCCCCGGATACCGCCACACGATACCCTACATGCACCCAAAGTTTAACTTGAACTCACAAAAAAGAGAGGGAAATACTTTTGAATAACAACTGGGGCAAATAGAGTGCTACTCTGTTGGGCCATCATACCCCTGCCCATGCAATGCCGGCTCATTAGTTTTGAAGACTTGAAACAGACTCATTAGATAAGGCCCACCATGTATTTTACATAATAAAAATTATCAACACATATCATCATAAAAAAACTGTTACAAAATATTTATCATTTCACAAATTTAAACATATAGTCATTCAAAAATAAACAACCATTACAATATATAGGAGGCCTACATGTTTGGGAGTCCTTTCTCGTCTGCATATTTTTTGTGGGCCCGAAGCGTTGGCTTCGTTGGCTTATGCCATGAGCCGGCCCTGCGCTCATGATCTATGGTTACAAGTTACAACTTATGACCCATCTTCTCTACTTACAAAAACTCAATTTTGAATATAAAATTGATAAGAATTTCCAAGGGTAAAAAATTGAATATAAATTAAAAAAAAATCACATTGACCTCTAGTTAAGGCACATGAAGATTTCAAAAACCCTTTGATTTTCGAAATCAAATCAGTATTTCATGTCGCAGTTGTATAAAAGTACATGAGAATTATGACTTTCATTTACCTACTTAAAAATAGCGTTACCATCTTAACCAAATAGCCTAACAAGCCTCCATCTGGTCACCACCATCTTCCAATGCAAATTGCCGTAACCATCTCCTCCATCGCCGCCAACCCCCCCTCCCATTTTCTTTTCTACACTTCTACGTACAATGTTGTCCTCGATGACAAAATGATTTTCTTTTCTATCACATGCAAATAAATAGGAACGATCTTAGCGCTTTTTAGAAATCCGAGGAAGAAAGGGAACTTCCAAAGAATAAACGCCTCTTACGGGATACACATTACGTTACTGTGATAGTTTACCTTTTAAACGTATATTGACAACGTATATTTCACTTGGTGATTTTCATTAAAAGCCAACCTACGATATTTTATTTTTCAAATATAACTACAAATCCAAACAAACAAGTGAAGAAAGGAAACTTCCAAAGAATAGACGCCTTTTACGGGATTCGCATCTATGATGCTGTAATAGTTTTCCTTTTGAAAGTATATTGACAGCATATATTTTGCTTGGTGATTTTTATTAAAAGCCGACCTACCATATTTTATTTTTCATAGATAACTACAGTTCAAACAAACAAGTGAAACTTAAAAGGAAACTTGAGAACATCGTTGGGTAATTGTTGCGCAATGAAATTGTGGGTGGCTGGAAAAGAAAAAAAAAAAAGATGGGGGTTAATCATAAAACTCTACTTTGAAAAGGCTTTTGACAAGTTAAATTTGAAACTACATTTTGGGAATGATGAAGATTATGGGCTTCTACATGGATTTTTTTGCTTGTTAATGGATTATGGATCCCCATGCAATGAGTTCCAAATGCAATTAGTGCTATACAAGGGATCTCCCATCTCCTTTTCTATTTGTAATTGCAGTAGAAGGTTTAAATTTGATGTTCCAAGATACTATAGGTCAAGGCCCTTTCAGTGGATTAGAGATGGGCAATCAAGGGCAATGAAGAACCTACTGTCACTCACAATTTTCTATTGATATCTCATCTTCTGCAAAGCAAACCTGAAGAAGTTCAAGAAGTAAAGAAAATCTTATGTGGGCTTGAAGAAGATGTCAAGATTGAGAATAAACTCCACAAATCAATACTCTTGTGGTCTTTGTATTGATGCATTGAATCTCCAACAATATGCCAAACTCAGAAATTAACTGTCAAATATTTTTTAGGCATGCCCTGGGGGTTAGTCCCAGGTTGAAGTCCACATAAACCTGTAATTAATAGAATCATGTCCAACCTTGCATATCAACATTGAAAGATCATCAAATATGGAGCTATACTTGGTCCCTATGGTTGTTTGGCAACTGTACAAACCGTATCAACCACGCGAAAAAAATATTCAATGTTCTAGGAGCCCTGTCACGTGGTGCCCCAACACCCTTTTTTCATGAAAAAATCCTTCTCATTTTTTAACAAAACAAGGCAAATAAGGATGACAGTTTGTGCCCAAACACCAACGATGGGCTATTTTGTTCCCATGGCAAAGGAGGGTGGAAGCTGTCCATAGAAACTGATTCCAGAGTGCAATATAAAAACATAAATAACATATAATTAAGATGCTCGCTTTTGGCTGAATATATTTTGTAATCACCAAAACGGATTTAGAACACTAAAAAGAAAGGAAAATGCTTTTAAATTAGACAAAATTCTTCCCCCAAGGCCGTCGCCGGGCCAAACATAGCAAAGCTACTGCACCCCAAGTGAAACCACTTCGGATAAAACTGGCAGATGAGCATCCGGGATTTTGTAATTCCCAAGCCTCATTCCTTTGGTTTGACATTCTTGTCCTCAAATAATAAAAGGAGTTCGTATAGAAATTTTGGATGCCGCTATTCAAAGAGCTTTTCCGGTTATATTTTCAGCTGACTCCGCCCAAATGAGAGAACGATTACCAATGTGACTTGGAAAGGCTACTGGATGGTCTGAAACGAAAGATCCTTCAGTTGCTGAGGATCCACTTCCGAGGGTGTACGAGTAAGAGCGCATTGGGCAGTTGTCGTCTTCGGGAACGCGATGACATCCCTGATGGAATTAGCACCAGCTAACAGCATCACCAACCTATCCAAACCATAAGCAATTCCTCCTGCACCAGAGGGCCAATGAATTCAGTTTTCAGAGAGAGGGTCCGTCAATTTAGTTCTCACACCTCCTTTACCATTCGGATTAAAGCGTCAGGATTGGACTATAATTCAAAAACAGACCACATATCCCATGTTCAGATGGAGCTTTTGTAGCTGTGATTAAAATATCCTTTGGAAATTATGTTAAGCACTATAGAAGACATACAATACTTGGGGGGTGGTACTTATCCCGTCACTATTAATCCAAGACCAAAATTTACAGTATGGGATAATATATTTTCCTACGTTGGTTGTCCGGTCAAATAAACAAGTTAAGAAAGTAAATAGAGTCCTCGGTACCAAAAATCGAAACAATTCCTATACCCCAATAAAGCAAAGCTTTGAGCAAACAAATGAATGGGCTTCCATTTCAGATATGTTTAAATCAAATGAGGAGATACAGCTATGTAACTCCTCGAGGCATCCAACCCGATACAACAGCTATCAAAGCAGAAAGCAAAATTGTTCAGTCACTTGATTGGCTACCATGCATGCCATGGTTAAAGATCAACGTGGAGTATAGAATCAAACCTTCAATAAAAAGTTAAATCGCTACTTTCCGCCCATACCAGTTTTGCATCCAAGTATGGTGATGTGAAACTTATAGAAAGGAATTAATGTCATTCCAGCCAACAAATTCTCAACGGGAGAAAAAAAAAAGGATCTCTTTACTTGGAGACAGAAGCAGCTGGACATAGCGCTGAAAAATACTTTTGAAAATCACAAGGACAATTGAATCTCTCCATACACCAAAGGTGGCTTTCTATTTTTTTTTAACGAAAAAGGTGGTTTTCTATTTAGCATCACCATTTACTTCCACGCCACCATTGGCTTCAATTTTTTGTCTAACGTGATGGAATACCATCAACCACAACAATGTAGATACGTGGCTCAGTTAAATAAATAGAACTTGAAACATACATCATACAAGATGCCCGATATATAACAAAACATAGTTGACTGTGATTGTTCGTTAAATAATGGGAACCACGGAAAGGATAGAATTATTTACCATGGGGAGGAGCACCCATGTCCAAAGCCTCTAAAAGATAGCCAAACTTGGCTTCGGCCTGTAGAAGAGAATGCAAGGTTACAGTAAAAACAAAGGCACTGAAATTAGTAATCAGTTGCCAGTTCCTGAAGAGTCGCCTCACCTGCTCAGGAGAAATGCCAACAATTTCCAAAACTTTTTCTTGGATTTCACGCTTATAAATTCTCAAGCTTCCTCCACCAATCTGATAGCACCACACCGATTAAGTAGAGCAAATTGAATATCATGTGGAACTGATGACAACCATCAAGAACTGAAATGCATTAGCGAATAGAGTACCATATGTAAGTACCTCAACTCCATTATAAACCATGTCATAAGCCAAGGCACGAGCAGAGGAAAGATCCTTCATATCCTCGGGGTTTGGAGCAGTGAAAGGGTGATGCAAAGCCTGCAATAGAGAAAAAGTTTGATGATATAGAGCATCCCCAACAAAATGCAAAATGCAATAGATTAAAAAAAAAAAAAAAAGAGGGCAACCAATCTAACCAACCGTCCCAGATCCCCATTAATGGGGACTAAACTAGATGATGTTTTTATTTGTTCCATTGCACTATGAATTACAAACCACCACGAGCAAGAGTAAGATAAAGTACCACTTTAATCATTACTTGAAAAAAAAAAAAAAAAACTAAACACTCAGATTCTTCTTGACAACTGACAGAACCACAAAAACAATTTCTGCAATTTTCCGATACAGAAAAATCATACTTAATTGTAAATAGAAAATGTCAGTTTTTAAATTGCCTAAAAGAAACACAGAATACAAATGACAACATAGCACTGGGAAAGCGTGACTACCACTTCTTTTCCCATGCATAGTGATCAAAAGTATCTAACAAAGTAGACAGACCTCAAGCCTCTGTTCTGAACTGTTCCATTCAAACATCGGGAAATCAGTCACCCAGAGTATGGAATGCCTGGCCTGCATGCCGGAAGAAGGAAAAAAAAATGTCAGAGAAAGGGAGATAAGGGTTGAAAATTTACATGTTGAAGGCGTACTACAAGCTTACCTGGTCAATCAAGCCCAACTCGTGTGCTACATACACCCGTAGCCGGTCTAAGGTTTTATTAACTGAGACATGGTGACCAACAGCAAACAAGATAAGATCACTGGATCTAGCAGCGCATCGTGTTAGTAACAGCTCCTTTTTTGCAGGATGTAAACTTGATACTAGCGCAGGAGTCCCCTCAATGGCCCCTAAAAGCAAAATTAGAGACCCCGTGAGTTATGAGGCATAGAAATCCCTTTACCAAAATCAGATTGTTTGTTTTCACTCGTTACCATCTTCCAAGACCTTTAGGAAAGGCAAACCCTTTGCTCCGGATTTTATTGCTTCACTGTAAATATCACCTTTCTTAAGGGCTGTGTTTGAATAGCTTTTCACTCCTGAAGGCACACACAATACCTTTATAACTCCCCCACTTGCCAGGGCATCTGTAAAAACCTTGAAGGAGGAGTCTGTGAAAATATCAGATACCTGCAGATTACAGAGACAACAAAAGCAGGTATTCTCAAGAAACACCAAACACGAAGAAAATTGCTCATCAACATAAAAAAGATTGGGAAAGTATCCAAATAGAAGTTGGTAGGGGCGAGAGAGAATATTACGTCTCTTAGTTCAAGATCAAAACGAGCATCTGGCCTGTCTGAACCATATCGACTCATCGCTTCAGCATATGTAAGCCTTGGGAAAGGATCGGGTAGCTGAACACCTTTGATCTCCAGAAAAACCTAATTAAGAAGAACTAGTCATACCTTTCCAGTGACATTGAACAAATTAATTCTTGTAACAGCAACACAAAACCAAACTAATTAGGCCATAGCCGCCATACATCTATGTACGTAACAACGGAATGCAATAAGGTTTCTAGCAATGAGCAAGAGATCACCAGGCCTGCACTACACTAGGTGCTCAACTGTGCACACTGCACACCAATGTCAGTAAGATAAGACAGCTTCATGTACTAGCAAGTTTGGCTCCCTGGTACACTAAAAATCAAGCTCTAGAATTTTTTTAAAAGGTTTAAAAGGTGAGGTCAGACATCATAAGCCAAGCTCATTTGACTTAACAAGCCTAAGCCAAGCTGAGATGTATTATGCTCGAAAAGAATTTTACCCGGTCGTTTCTATCATAGATCCACACTAAACCCACAAGGTAGAATACAGATCCGGCAATATTATGGTCTTACTAATCTACCAAATTCTACATATTTTAAGCTAAACACTGGTTTTTGAGTTTGAAAAGCTTGATAGATGCAGTATATGGACTGAACTTCTTCCCTAAAAAAAAAAAGGTCCCACGGACATAATCAGAGCCAAAGCAAAGATAACCCAAACCTATCCATGTTCAAGAAGAATTCTAGTGATTACTGCCCGGTTCCACCCATAATCAGCTTAAGAAAAGTAATCAAAACATTTACTCCCTGTGTCCCATTTTCTTGGCCCATGATTCCATTTTTTGTTGTCCCCAATTATATAAGATGCATATCAACTAAAGGGTATTTTGCGAAATTAAATTATCTTTATTTCGTCATGATGATGCTCCTCAAAGAGTTGGACTCCCCAAAAAAACGCACATTGTGGGACAAAGGGAGTAATATAACAATGGTGATCCATTACATGCCACATAAGACTTGGACTAACTTGGGCAAGGTTTTCATTAGCAGCTCATATAGTTGTATACCGAGAAAATCTATTTATTAGTCACAGAGTATTATGACCCAAAATTTTAAGGGAACATAATCTCCATATTGGCCTTGCCATACTTCAAGTTGAGCAAAGGGTTTGCCAAACCTCCGATTGACAAAGAAAGGTTTCACTTTACCGCCAAATAAACACATAAAGCACATGTTCAGGAAAAGCTGGCATATCACATGACTTCCTACTTGGTCTAAATTCATGTGGAATTCCTTACAAATTGAGAGCGTGAACATTGTCGGAGAAAATTTACTTGCGACTGGTATATATATCTCCGTCCTATACCGCATCCTCTTCTCCATCTTATTACTAGATTTTTTTATCAGTGTTTCAGCATCAAGTTATATCAAAATTTTAACCACCTTGCAACAACCATACTAACCTGCCTAATCAAATCTTCATTGAGCTTCAGCATGTTCTCCAAAGGAATGAAAGCCATCTCCATATCCAGTTGTGTAAACTCAGGTTGTCTATCTGCCCTAAGATCTTCATCCCGAAAACATCTGCCAAGGACAAAACAAAAACATCAGCACAACTATTATTACAGAAATGAAGAAAAACTACACAAGTTTACGGATAAAAGTTGTGAAGAGACGAGAGAAAGAAAGGGAAGAGGACAAAAGAGAGAAAGAAAGGGAAGAGTAAAGGTGAGAATGTCAAAAAAATAAAGAAAGCAGAAAAAGAAGAAAAGTTTATTGGCAGAATATAGAAATCATCAAGCATGGTTGAGAAATGTTAAAGCATCCAACTCAAAACCAATTGGCAATGAGTGGAGAGGCCGCCCAGGCTCATATACTAGCTTTCGAGGTGATAATTAACCGATGTGGGATAAATTCCAACAAGAAATGAGCACAGCAATCAATTTATATCGAAGTACCCATCAAAAAAAAAAAAAAAAGACTTGCCTCGCTATTTGGTAATACTTATCAAAACCAGAGACCATCAGCATTTGCTTGAACAACTGTGGACTCTGGGGCAAAGCATAGAATGTTCCTGGCTTCAAAATATGCATTAGATTGAATCAGATTTGCAAGCTCTAATGGCAATAAGTAGCCAAGTGACAGCAGGGAACGCCATATACCTGAACTCTTGAAGGCACTAAATAATCTCGGGCACCTTCTGGAGTAGATCTAGAAAGTATTGGGGTCTCAATCTACCTTATAACCATGAAAAGGACAGGATCAAAATGAAGTCTGAATGTAGACCATAAAAGCATACTGAAAGCATTATTTTCAAGAGAGAAGTTAAAAGGAAAATTCCAAATACAGTACCTCCACAAAGCCATGTACATCCTCTAGGTATCTTCGAATAAGTTTCACCACTCTATGTCGTAAAATTATGTGTGAATTCATTTGTGGCCGGCGCAGATCAAGGCAACGATACCTAAGAACATGCATTTTAAGACCTTCTAATCAATAGCACTAATAGAGTTAGGCATCAAAATGAACACAAACATGGACAAGCATATATATCATTGGTAGAGATGGGATTGGAAGTCTTTTAAATCCTTAGCAAGTCAAAATGGTTTGTAGAAAGAAGATTAACATAAATAAAGCAGTAGAACTATTAATGACGAACAAAAAAATTTCTAAACAAGCAACTTTCCTCCATCTATCAAAACCAACACCAAACTGTGGTCTGCGTATGCAAGAAAAATCAGGACCCCAAAAACTGTACAAAGTGGCACAAGTAGCCAGTAAGGAATCTTGCAGCCTCCTAATAGAATAGAAACCAATGTTCAATTAGGACTTGTATAATTGCAAAGGACGTATGTGTAACTTTGGTTAAATTTACTTCCATTACGAGGGTCATCTCTTCTGAAGGTAGGGAAGGGGAATCTCACCAGTTCAAACTACTCTTAAAAGGAAGAGAAACTTTAATAATCTCTTACTTGGATCATTGCGACCAAAACCAGGCTGGTTTCCTACATATAGGTTCTTTTGGGTTCAAAAGAGCATAATAAACATATAAACTTCAAGCTTGAATTCTCAGGTGAGGAAAAAAACTAAACAAATCAGACACCAAATAACAGGTATTTATATGTGCTTGACAAACAGGTAAATGACTAAAGCATCACCACTGATAAAAGCCACATGTAAGGATTCTCTTAGCATATGTGAGATCAATTTTAATCCAGCTACCTCAAACGGATTTCCTCTTTTACAGAATCTTTTGCATCATCTGAGGTAGTAACCAAGAACGGCAATTTAGATCTCACAGCATTCAATACTTGTACATGCTCTGCAGCAACCTAACATGCATACCAAAATAACCGGGTGAAAAACTACATAAAGCACTAAAGCACAATCCAATCGCAAAACAGATAAAGCCTTGTGACACGATGCTTCTCACTTTTACTCACAATTATAATTTATAAGGTGCCTTCTCATTATTTTTTCTGTTTAGTTTGCCCACCCAAAAATGCTAATCCCAGATTCAATCTTCTTTTTTGGGTCAACTAACAATAACCCAATTTAGGATCCTGCCTCTGTTCCCATTACATTCAAAACTAATAAAAACTAACTTTCGGACAGGCCAGGGTACGAGTACTGGTAACTACCACACAAACTGCAGAAACAGACCAATACAGGATAGGTATCTATGCTCTTAACACCGTTTGTTTGGTAACTAGACCAACTGTTTGATTGCATCTCACGACCGTCCATGGATATAGTTAGAGTTTGTCCC
This sequence comes from Vaccinium vitis-idaea, assembly GCA_963854785.1. Lineage (NCBI taxonomy): Eukaryota > Viridiplantae > Streptophyta > Magnoliopsida > Ericales > Ericaceae > Vaccinium > Vaccinium vitis-idaea. The sequence continues at coordinate 4,934,703 of OY978215.1, read as the reverse complement.
ACATTGGTTAATTATAACCTCCAAAGCTTGTATATGAGCCTAGGCTCCACTCAATGTCAACTGGTTTTGAGTTGGATGCTTTAACATGGTAAGAGCTAGGCTTTCAGCGGATTTTGGACAAAACTCTCTTGGTTATTGCCCCGTTGTTTGTGTCATAAGTGCATCATGTTTCGTTATGATCCCAATGTTGTGGATCCGTTTTTTACGTCTCCACATGTCGGTCAGGGGTCTCACATGCGGGGGAGTGTTAGAGTTTGTCCAACATTGGTTAATTATAACCTCCAAAGCTCGTATATAAGCCTAGGTGACCTCTCCACTCATTGCCATTGAGGTGGATTATATATTATACATTCGAGCTCCAGGAGGGCCTACATTATCGAATAGAAACCAATCTACCAACATAGTTGATTGGAATACATAATCCACAAACAACGAAAACCAATATTGTCTTGATACAAACGTGAACTATAACATACACTTGTGTCCATGGATCCTGACATTGAGTGTGTTTACGGAACAATAGGACACTTACCTCTATCATCCCAGTCTTCATTTTCTTGTTGAGTGACTCGCTGGGCCTAGACCGAACAACACCTTCAACAGCAATCACATACTCGAGCCTCAGATTGTTTATTACAGAATGGGCATCTGGAAACTCATCCGGCAGTGCGGTAACCTGAAACCAAACCACGCCAACATCACCTATGAAGTCTAGAAAAAGATCACGAGTAGTTTTGTAACGTCTATACAGACTCAGTAAGATTGCATAAACAATAAAACAATAAATTTGATAAATTAATCCAATCCATACAATAGACATAGAAAATCAATTAAAATTTGATAAATTAATCAGCACCAATTGGTTAGCACTGTCAATTACCAACCCGACCAACCACCCAAAACAAACACCAGTCCACATTCACTGGTTTGTGTAGCAACAGAATAGTATGGACTCTGAATTTCATTTATATTTTTTTTTTATCATGCATACAAGGTAATCTTGGAGATAAATAAAAAATCCATTTTTTTTATCTCGTAAACCTGCACAATCCCTGTGTGGTCTCTAAGGTTGAGAAAAGTGAGGCCTCCATGAACCCGGTGCAGCGCGACCCACCCGCAAAGCCTGACCCGTTTACCAACATCGTTTTCAGCCAATTCGCCGCACAGTCCAGTTCTGCTGACCCATTCGAGGGATTCTTGGAAGGGTGATTCCGGTAATTTAAGGTTAGAAGAACTTGGGGATTTTTCTGAGGAAGTAAAAGGAGTTGGTGAAGCAGAAACAGAGTAATTGCTCCTACTCAGAGTATTTGGTTTGGCGAGTGTTTGTTGCAAGTTGAGGTACAAGAGAGGGAGAGGTGAGAGATAAAGGCGTTTGGAACGGAGGGATGTGATGGGTAAGGCTCGGAGGAATATGGACATGGCGATTTTGGAGAGAGAGAGAGAGAGAGAGAGAGGTCGGGTCGACGGTGAAACGGAAAGGCTTATCTTAGGCGAGGGACTGAACTCTGAACTGAAGTACTTAATCGAATGTAGGGTTTTAATTGTAGAAACACCCCCTTGAACTAGGAGCGAGACTCACTGAGGCCCCATAGGTTTTGTTTGGAACATGTGCAAGAGAGAGAGAAAAAATAAGAGAAAATTGAAAAAATTATCCCCCATTTTTGTGTTTGGAGAAAGTAAAAATATTTAGTTTTAGGAACAATAAAATTTTCCTCTCATTTTTTTATCTTTTTCTCTCACTTTCTTCAAGTTCCAAGCACAACGTAAATTTATGTGTCATTTGTCTTGGTCTTTTTTTCTATTGTGTAGTCCATCTAACTATTACTAGATTCAGACAAAAATTTTACATCACACGTTTTATCCTGATGAGAGAAAAAAAAAACATAAAAATATAAACCAAAGTTGAAAAAAATTCTGAAAAACAGAAAAATATAAAAGACAACCTTTTAGTGTCGTGTCCTTTTATATGATTTTTTTTTTTTTTGTATTTTGGCTAAAAGCCTGAAATCAACCCTATTACACGAAATCCTAATATAGCAAAGATTGCACGTAGGGGTCCATTCTAACGGCTTGAGCGCAAGGTTATCAATACCGTACCGTACCGTGTTCAATATCGGCCGGTACCGGCCAATACCGGCCGGTACCGGAAAATACCGGGCAAATACCGGACAGTACAAAACTGCCACCGTATTCCGGCCATAACTTTTTACTCCGAACTCCGATCAAGGCAAGTTATATATCAAAATTTAAGAGAATTTCAAGATCTACAACATTGTAGTTACACACTTTTTCTAATTTGGTACCAATGTGACCCAAAAACTATGATTTCTGAACGGGGAGATTATAAAAAAAACATGGCATGTTTTTTAAAAAGGGTTTGTGATGCATGGGTTCAACTTCTATCACTACCAAACATCAAATGCAACAAATATGTACTAAAATTAAGTGGGTTTAAGGGGGAACCTTGGTTTTTAAGAAAATGGGATTGAAAATGTCATATTCTGTGACAAATTTTGTGTCTCTTGAACCCTCTTTCTCAATATATATATTTATAAATATATAGTTGCGGCAAATCCGATACGGTACCCGGTATCGACCGGTACCGGTACCGTACCGTACCAATAAGAAAACCGGTACTCTAGCCGATATGGTATTCAGAACCTTGCTTGAGTGAACCCAGGCTAAGCTTGTACAAGTATACAACGTAGCAACGGAATTTAGGTAAATCAAAACCTGACCAATTGTAAATGGATTTCGCATGATATTCCCAAAGATATCAGATTAATACTATTTCATTATTCCCAGCCCGTTAATTAATTATTTTTTAAAAAAAAAAACCCTTAGTGTTAGCAAATTTCTAGTACAAAAGTTTTCGAAATCTCAAACTCATTCATATACTATAATACTAGCAGATTCCCGTGTCTAAGGTCACATCAAAACGTAATATAGTCCCAAATTTAAGTGATCCGAGTACTCCTATACTCGTCAAATGTAAAACTTAAGGGAGTTTCTGTTGTGACTTATTTGCTTGATATTGATACATGAAGGCGTAGCCATAAAATCCGTATTGTGTGCACTTACAGAAACATTTGTGGAGGTGTTTGGTGCTCTGCCTTTACATGCCTTCCCACTAGAATTGGCTTGATTTAGCTTTACTAATCATATCTACTATTCTGATCAAGTTTGATGATCATGAAGCTGTCATGGGACTTTGGCATACGGTAAACTTTTTTAGGTTATTAGTTTGATCATGGGACGCGCGTATTATGGTTGTCCCATTAAAGTTTAGTTGATGTCATTTGATTTGAATGACTTGAAAGTTATAAAATTTTGAGATTAGCTACAGCATCTTGAGATAATAATTTTTTATTAGGAGAATCACGTATGGAGTAATCGTCGAACTATATAAAAAAAATACTTTTATTTGGGAAAACTACTAAATTCAAAAAAATGGATAGTTACAACACTGATCAGCGTTCATAAAAGTGTAGAGAATTATATTACAAAATTTGATGACGAAAACAGCAAAAAGACTGATACGCCAAAAAAAAAAAAAAGCATATCTCCATCTCCATGGCATTTTGGCAAAATGATGGTTTTCCTTTTGACAATAGGGGATGTTTCAGAACTGACTTAGGAGTGGTTTCCCATTTTTACCAAGGGCACTAAAAATGTTAAAAAGACTAAAAATGCTAAAATACAGTTGCTCGCACGAAGCAGCAAGAAACAGTAAGTCCATGTGCTCAACCTTGGGGGCATTGACTCCAAAACAGGAAATCCGTGCCTACTTTCAGAGATCAATTACACGAGAAAGCTTTTGAATCCGGTTCAATAGGAAGTCCCCTTGCTTGATAGTTGCTTGGTAAAGAGCATTCTTTGAATCTGGACGGTTGGTTTCCAAAACACCGGCAACTTTGTCAATCTTGCAGTGAAGCTTCCCTGCTGCAATAAAACGCGACAATTCCCTGGAGACAATAAAATTAAAAAACACTCAAGTAAACTCATCACCAAAGAAAAAAAAGAAGCATGTTAAGGAGAACGCAAAAAGGCATCGAGTAGAAGAATAGCAGACAACAGAACACTTACAAATCAATGAACTCCACCGTTACTCCAAAAGCTTTTGCCATTGCTTCAATGGTGACACTTTTATATGACTCCAAGAACTGGGAATACACGACGGTCCTGACCTCCCTCATGTAATACCGGAAGTGAGGATGCAAATAGCGATCCAACTTTATTTGCTCCGTCAGGCCAGCTGGAGTCAGAACAGACGAATTTCAATTGGAAGGACAAAACGTAAAACTTACAGAGTCAAATCAAATCCAGAATGACTGGTTTAATGAGTACGCAGTGCATTAAGTACCATCAAACTAGCTATGCACACTATACGTGCTTGTCAAGTCAAAGATACTACAAGGGCTTACGATCCTCATTTATTAACAGGACTTCAAGTACACAAAACTAATAATGATTAAAATTCTGTCACTTTTTATTCTTTCTATTTTTTATAAGCATAATGATTAGACTATTTAAACATTCAGTTTCAAGTTGAACCAATTCATGCAAACTTAACAACTTTATCTCCAAAGCTTAAGTTAATTTCCATAAATTGGAGGGAAAATACAAAAAAAATAATCACCAGTTTCATCCCACTAAGACGTTACCTCAAGTTTTCAAAATTGTCAATTGGAACACTAATCTTTCAACTCCAAATCAATATCAACACTCCATCCGTACCTCGTCTCTAAAGAAGGTGGCTAGATGAGCAAAATCTAATCAAACATTTGGAAGAGACAAAGCAGAGGAGAAGAAATTTAAACCGCCATTTCACAGTCAGAAAGATATCCACCAATTTCATTATTGGCGGAATGCACAAATATGATAAACCATAATAAAAATTAAAAAAAACTTTGTATAGGCCCAACTGTAAACCTAACAAAGATCACTAATCAATCACATAAACGAAATACAAACATGGGCCTGAAAGTGAGCAAGGTAAAATTAAGTAATAATGGTAAAATGATTAACGAATGCTATCCCCTCAGTAAAGCGCCACCTAAAAACCCTTCACAAAGATCCTAAAAGGCATGAAATAAACAAGAAGGGGCCATATAACAGAGCAATGACAAAAACATGTTGCTAAGAAGGTGCAAATGAGCAGCTATACTGTAGCGTTCGATGAAAGTGGTTACTTCACTCAATATACTGGTTTATTTTATGAAATCTATTGATATACAGTTATGCACATAAATATAAACAAGTAAATACACATAACCAGGAATACAACATATAAAAGAAGTATGCTTAAGCTTACCAAATGCGGAGAAAAAAGACTTGTATTGACAATCATATAGAGAGTTCAAAAATTCAGACAGACGTGGAATTTTCCCAATCACAGTCAAGATCTCAGGAGCATCAACTACCTGCCATACACAGCGATACAGATATAGTAAATATTTAAGAACACCACATAAAAAGCACTCCATTGTGCACGCAGGCTCCCCACCAAGCATCTCACCATAAAATAATGATAAGAAGGAAACAAGCACTAATATAAGGATGAAATAGCGAACTATGCCTACCTTCTGTTTCAAGGAAACTCTATCCAATGATATGATGCTGGTAAGGACAGAATAAAATATGAAGGTGTCATACGGGAAGATTTCATAAGTTGTGAAAGTTGAGATAGAATCAAGAAACAGAGTGGTGGCCTGCTTGAAATTTCGGGTAGACATGAAGTACAAGCCTTCATACACCTTCAGGCGGTTCTTCCTCTCCCAATCACCTCCCTCCTCAAATAGCCTGTCATCAACATAATAACATGTCATTTGCTAAATAGGCAAGGCTCCAATACAGAATATTGAATGACAGAAACTAAAGCAGTTAATTAAGAACAGTAAAAACTTCTGCACGTCCTTACTTTTTCGCTTTCTCAATGCTCTTGGAAATAAGATCGAAATCCATGTAGAAGAAACCAAGCTGTAGTGTATAGAATACCAAGTCCATCTTTTGCCCAACCGCAACTGTCTTGCTTTCTGTTACCTTGAGTTGTTCCAGGGCCTTCTCCTGAGCATACCAGGAAGACAAGTTAGGTGTGACAGTGCATGGAAATAGATAGAAGAAAGCAGACAATCCATAGAACTGGACGTTGTACTGTTAGCCAGTAAATACCTTGTCCACAATCCGTATATAAAACAAGGACTTGGCTAAATGAGCTTCTCTAACTTCACTTTCTCCTAAGTTTTCTTCAGCATCTGCAATCCTAATCAAATTGAAACCAGATAAAGTGTAAAAAAGTTCAATTACCGTACATCATAAACACTATGAAAAGATCAAATACTAAAAGAAAGCAAATTGATCTTGCAGTCAATTCTTGGAAATGAATTATTCAAACTAAGACTTGTCAATCATGTAAAACATTCAACAGCAGACCCTTTCAAGAAGGGATTCAGTGCCCATTATGTCCAGTATGTAAAAGAAAGTAATGGTTGCATATGACAACACCGACACCGACTAACTTATCCAATATTGGTCGAGAAGATTTGGCAAGGCATAAGATCTGGGTTGACAATCATTAAAAAATGGTAAGACAACATACCGACATGGTTCTTAGAAAACTAAGGACACTGCTTAAGAAAAATATCATTAGTCCTCCAAGATTATAGAGAGTGATGCCCCGTCAATTTAAAGCAAGAAGCATGAAGCGAATAGATATTGTGGATCGTTAATTCCCTTCTAATTTGTAAAATAATACAATAATGACACCTACAAAATAGTACGTACAAGACTAAATCAGACGGTGATCAACCAAGAATACCCAAACTACTGTACAAAACTTTTTCGAACCAACTATGATTCAGAGCCGCCCAATGTCAACCAATTTATCTAGGCGACACAATCAATCAGTCCAAGTCAGTCGGAAGAAGCCAAATCTCCTTATTTTTTATCATCTAAAATTCCATCTTCTCTAGCACACCGAATTTTCCAATAATTTTTTGGCATTTCCAACCCTTACCTTTTCTCTTTTTTTTCTTATTCAAACTCTAAATTTGAGTAAAATCCAGCAAAATCGGCTCCCAAATATACAACCATTGCCATAAGGTAAGCTTTAAATATAATTTGTGCTTAGATTTGGGTTTGCCGATGTTTACCTATTGGAGCGCTTCATACCAAATGAAGCCCTTTTTTTTTCAAATTTCTACTCAAGTGTAATAGTATGAGCAAGAGGTGGAGATGCTCACAGACCAATCCAGTAACACGCAACAATAAACCTATTAACTTACACCAAAATCTCCTCTTGGATTAACACCCAACTAAGCATTGTGTAAGAAATATTCCACAAAGGTTACATATGTACACATGTATATGCAAATGCATCATAATGAGAGAACGAACTCACTTCTCATCAAGTTTCTTGAGTTGTTCATCGATCTTGGCTCGCATCAAGGCCAAGATAGACTGATCCAAGTCCAGCACCGAATTTGCAGCTAGGGTTTCATACAATGGTGCCATATCTGCAAAAACACAATCAAAAACCCTAAATCAGCCCGATACAAGCGAACAAACCAGTCACTAGAATAGTGGTTGACAATTTACCATCAGCTACAATGGCGTCCAAGACCTCCTGACGGAGTTGGACCTTCTCGATGTCAGCAACATCGGGATGAGTGAGAAGGAACAGCTTGTGGGCAAGAATCAGCTGCGATTGTTGTGAACCCTCTTGGCCTTCCATTATCTCTCTGTCACTATCGCTCTGTATGTCTGAGATGTGGATTTCATGGTGGGTTAGGGTTTGTATAGCAGGTAGGAATGGCAACGGGGCGGATTGGGGCATAACCCGAACCAAACCGTGAAACCATTGCCCTACCTGAATCCGCCCCGATAACCGAACGGGGAGAGGGAATTTGTCCCATACCCGAACCAAACAGGTTTCAGGTAATTGCCAAACGGAGCGTGACCAGATTAAAGCAAAAAACAGCGAGAGAGAGAAGAACACAGAGTGACAGAGATGCAAAAATACTACATAGGAAGCTAAGCAATAAGTTATGCACAAGACCCGAACATTGAACAGAAAAAACACCAAGCCTGCTTTAGCCTAAAACGAGAAGAGGCACCATCTAACTTGAATCGTAAAAACCCACAATTATCGACCCTAATTTCTCGCAACTAGAATCGCAATACAGCAACGAACGGCTGCAAAAAGAACCCAGAAGGCAGAAATGCAAACCCAATACCAAATACGCAGCAAACAAGAAAACACTCCAAAACTTCTACATTCTCAAATCTCAACAGATACAGGATTCGAAGAGTAGAAAACAGGGAGAGAGAAAGAGACTTACGACTTTAAAAGGAGAGATCGACGACGAAGTGAATCGCAGAAGAGGAGGAACAGATCGACCAGCAAGTAATCGTTTTGGTTACAGTTTAACTGAATTAAAGCATTGAAGCTTCCCTTACCCGCCAACCAAACCAACTTGTCTTACAAGTAATGATTTTAAAGAAGTAAATAGAATTTAGTAAACGAATTTAAATAATTACGGAGACACATCAAATAGCAATTCAGGCCAAATTTCTCAAAATATAAAATCTACATTTGATAAAATTTAACACTTGATTTTATCAAATGAGGAAGACATGTGATTAAATCAAACAAAAAATCTCACGTGAAATACCAAAATATAAAACAAAACAAAAATGGATACGGGAAGAGTGTAACAATAAGTTCACATGTGAGACTATTAGCAAATTTCATACATGTGCCCGTCTCCAAGAATGTTCTTTCCAATCTTTACATGTACAATGAAGGCCTTTGAACTTTCTCATCACCTCTTTTCGGAATGTCCATGTATCAAGTCGAATACAATTTCTCCATCTTAAAGCATGCACAACAATCTAGAATTGGGGATACCAAAGTCATTCCCCCCAAAATATATACCTGTTAGGATCACTATTGTTGCTATTGGGGATGGCAATAGATGCAACACTATGCCAAAATAGTGCATTCCTGACATTTTAATTAATGCCGGTAAAAGTCAAATTTCCCGCTAAAGTACTACCGGCATTTTTTAAAGAGAAATACTTATCTACGGAGCCTACGTAAACAAGGAATTTGAGCCGAGCAAATCTGGACAGTGCATTTCGAAATCCAACGACTCAAATTAATGCGTGAATTTTGTTTTTATTTTTAAATCTAATATGCTTTTAAGGAGGAGAGAGAGAGAGAGAGCATTGATCCGGACCATTGGATAGCGGAATGCATAGCTTGGATTTGCTTGGTGCAAACTCCTTATTTACGGGGGCTTCGTAAATAAGTATTTCTCTTTCTTAAATGCCGACAAAAGTATTTTTAATGGAATTTTTATGAAAATGCCGGTAAAAGTATTTTTCGTTGTGCGTTGTGAAACATCATGTGGGCTAGCTCAGTTGGTAAGCTCGCACGCACAAAAGACAAAGGTCGTGAGTTCCGAACCTTGGGGAAGCATTTCTTCTCAATATTGCACGCCATGTGGGCGACACGCAAGCAACATGTGTGCAGGGGCGGATCTATGTTGGGGCTGAGAGTGGTCCTGGCCCCCCCGAATTTCATATTTTAGAGTATATTTTACATTTTTTTTTGTAATTATTCTTTAGAAAAATTATACAATTACAAAAATAATTATAAGTAAAAACAATTTTCATTTCGAGAACACTAAATTATGGTGAATGATACTGTGCGGTAGTGATACTGAGTTCGTCAAGTAATATGATAAAAAAATCATTGAGATTAATTTTTTAATTTCTCAAAATCATCCCGTTAAAACTTGATTTAGTTTTTAAAAAATCAACGTATGAAGATATCTTTCATAATCTGGCCCCCTCCGACTTCGATTTATGGCTCTGCCATTGCATGTGTGTCACGTGCAGGCGCCATGTGGCCTTTTGTTTATAAGGCAGTAGGCTTTCTGGGCATTTGTGAAAATACCGCAATAGTGTCGAGTATTGCCGTCATTTGTGAAGATTTTTTCCGGCATTTGTAACATTATCGACATCTATACATATGACATATTGACATTTGTATCAAATACCGATAATACTTAACAAATGTTGTTAATACTCTTTTCCACTATTTTAAGTGGCTTTTCCGACATTTGGTAAAAGCGAGAATTCCTGTAGTGCAATCACCGCATTGTTCTTAATTTTGTAGTGGTCAATACCTATCGTTCCCCACTACAAGAAAAAATCTCTACAGTGAGGATTGAGTTTCCTCGGCAAGCGCCAAATTTCCTCGCTAAAGGAATTGGTGAGGAAAAATTTTCTCGTCAGGTTTCCTCGCCAAAAGGTATTCTAGCGAGGAAAAATAAATTTCCTCGCCTAATCTGCCAATTGGCGAGGAACTTTTTTGTCGCCTATTCAGGACAAAATAGCGAGGAAATTTTTCCTCGCCTATTTTGGCCATTTGGAGAGGAAAAATTTCCTCGCCAAAACTCCTGAAACTAAAAAAAGAAGGAATCCAATTTGAGCTTCTCCGCCTCCGCTGGGTATCGAACCCGCGACCTCCTCTCTAGCAACGTGCGCCCCATCCACCACACCAACTTCCATTTCAATGCAAAGTTCAACAACTTTTAATGTATAACCTTTTGTAGTTCTTTTCACCTCACTATTTTTTAAAAAACTTTTTGTCTAATTTTAGTCTCTTTGTAGTGTTTCTTTAAACTTCTTTCTTAAATCTTTTAATGTTATTTATTTTTACTGAAGTTTTTATTTTTTATAATTTGATATTTTCATATACCCTTTTATAAGTCTTTACTTGTTAGAATTACTTATCTTTGAATTTATATATTTGATTGTTTTTAAATTTTGTGAATTGATAACCGATTAATGAATTTCGTTCTTCCCCTTCCTCTGGCTTTTCATCGCAAAGAAAAAAAATTATTACGACAACTGACTCATGAGAATGTTTTTGGGTGGTCTCTACCTTCGTTGGCATTGATTTGTTACGTTTGTGTTATGTTTGAGCTTAATTAGATCCTATTAATGCAATAGGGTATTAGTGAAAATGAGGTTAACTTCGGGCACAAGTATTTTGCTATTGCTATATATGTTCGGTCTATTGTTGTATTAGTAGTTTGAAATGATTCGGTAAATGACTTCCCCAAAAATATGTTAATGTCCTGGGGTGGTCTAGAGGAGAAGGACAAGTCACTTTTACTGTCTTCCTAACGTCTCGCGTCGTGACTTTAGGTAAAACAATGGTTTAGTTGCTGAAGTTGGTGTATAAGTACGAGTTAATGTTCAAAACACGAAATACTATTATATTGTCTTTGGTATGGGCATTGAGACCAAATGGTAGTTCATCCAGTTGAGTTCAAACAACCTCGACGTGTCGTGCCTTTAGGCATGAAACATTCCTAGTATTAATACAGGTTGTGGCACAAATAATACGTGTGCAAGTCGAATGATAAAAAAATTAGTCATGTCTAATTCCTTCGGAGGATGGATAGATAAGAATTCACCTATACTCCAATGACAAAAAAAATGACTTGAATGATCTTGTATCGAGAGTTCCTTGAATATCTGGACTTGTCGAAGTAAAGATTAGTTTCTTATTTACCCTTAGAACAATTAATTTAATATGAAAAATTATACTCGTCCGATTACTCTGACATGCTTACAATTAGATATTCGCTACGATATTTGTGCTACTACTTTTTCTATCTTCCAATTTTTTTATTTTTTTTTCAAATCTAAATAAATCAAGCAGCAACATTTGGAAATATATGTTTTATTTTCTATGCCAGTCATATTAATTTGAACTACTTATTTATTTTACGATATTAAATACTGATTATAAATTTGCACAAGTATGGTTTTGCGAAACATTTTTTGATCTTTGAAGTGTCAAACTACGGTGAAATAGAGTAAAAATAAGAATGAAAAAAACACGACAGTCATATGCAATGAGTAATTATTCCATGCTTCTAGAGTAATATGTGATATTTTAGAGTTACATTACCATGCATTTACGTGTAACGAGTGATTATTACGTCTTACTACAACCAAATGAGACATACATGACTTGAAAAGTTATCAAAAATTGACTTGCATGTGTCCCACCTCTAGCATGTGGAAAACCACAATAAGAGTAAAAACCATGGAAATGAATCAAATCTTTGATTTTTTGGCGAGGAAAGATAATTTTTGTCGTCAAATGGGTGCTCTTTAGCGAGAAAATATTCATTTCCTCGCCAAATCTTAGCTTTTTGAAGAGGAAAAATAATTTCGTCGCCAATCTTAGCGTTTTGGTGAGGAAAGATAAATTTCATCACCAAATGGGTGGCCTTTGATGAGGAAAGGTAATTTTGTCACCAATCTTAGCTTTTTGACGAGGAAAGCTAATTTCATCGCCAAATGGGTGCCCTTTAGCGATGAAATATTCATTTCCTTGCCAAATCTTTGTTTTTTGGCGAGAAAATATAATTTCGTCGACATAGAGTACTCTTTGCCGACGAAATCAATTTCCTCATCATAGAGACCCATTTGGCGAGGAAATTTGAATTTCCTCACCACATTTCGTCGCCATAGGTAATTTTTCTTGCAGTGCCCTACGTAACAGTCTATTTTTTGTTAGAACTCTAAGAACAACTTCGTTCAAGATTTTTATATGCATGGATAAATCTAAGGGAGAGATCATTGGTGCAATGAAAAATAAGTAGAAAGATAAATCTCATTTAGGTATGGAGGATATATACATAAAAAGAGAATTTTAAACATAGAATTAAAAAGTACATGAGATAAGACTTACATTATTGGGAATGAAATTTCTTTCACGAATGTAATCTCTTCTACGGGCAATCGAAATATCAAAATCCACTCAAAACTCATGCAATAGATGTTGACATGCAAGAGAACATCTCGCTCACACTGATCACTTGAAAATGCAATGGGGAATTGAATGAAAAAATGAAGAGTTGGGACTGAGGAATTTTAGATCCATAATTTCATGCATATATTGCGAATTTCAAAATTAGCGAATTGATTATATCCTCTATTCCTTGGATTGTCAAAGTTTTTTGAAAAACTTAAAATTATCAAGTTAATTGTCTTCTTTGCTGAACTTGTATTTATTATTTCCTTTTGTACATCGATCATAAAAAAAATTATAGCACGTTTTCTTCTAGGGTGTTGACTTCAATCATTTTGTCGAAAAGTCACATTTATGGATTATGATTTTATAGCCGATTAATCTCATACGTGGATTATGATTTTATAGTTGATTCAATCACCATGGGAAATTAGAGTCAAGAGGTACGGATAGGAAATATAATTGTTATAATCGTTTAATTTAAGTGGTTGAGTAATTCAATACACTTTGTGGTTGAAAATTTGATAAAAAAACACATCATTTTATTTAATGTATCAATGCATAGCATGAGTTAATGCTAGTTCTCATTAAAGAAACTTATTTTATTGGCAATGTTTGATGCTACCTTTTTTCTTTTACTTTTTTTCTTTTTCAATCCATCCGGCCAACACTCATTTTCTTTTCTTTTCAATCCATACGGCACTTAGAATCTATACCGTCTGTTACATTTTTGGACAGTCGGATGTGTGCCAGAGGACACATGTCACTGAAAAATCTCTACAGCATGTGTGATATATTGTCGTAGTATAATTTTTTTTTCTATACACACCCTAAAATGCGGACCTTCCGTCCACACCCTACTTTTCCGATCAAATTTTAATGATTTGAACCGTCAAATGTGTTTAAAAGATGTTTTTAAGCGTCCACGAGAGAAATCACCCCCCCCAAAAAAAAAAAGACCGAGAAGGGCTTGATCCAAGCAGTGTTTCATAAAATTATACATATGCTGTTTTTATGAAAAAATGATCGAATGAAGCCTTTCCCGATAAATTTTTTTGACGACTCCTTTCATGTATCCTTAAAAATACCTTTTAAACACATTGGACGGTTCAAATCATAAAAATTTAATCAAGAAAGTCAAGGTGCGAATGGATCCCGCATTTTAGGGGTATGGATAGGAAGGGGAATGTATTTTTTTTTATAATTTTTGTGCTTATAATATTTCTTTTATAATTTTTTTTGTGTGTTTATAATATATATATATATATATATATATATATATTGTGTTTTTAAGAGCATCTCCGCCATTTACCCAAATTGAGTAAAAATTTGGATAAAGGGGCTGTTTGATAAAGCTGAAAACTAAAAATTGAAAATTAAGTACTGAAAATTGAATACTGAATATATTAAGCCAATAAGCTGTTTGATATGTACTGAATCTTAAGCACTGGAAAAATTTAATTGTTTGATCTATACAAGGAGTTGAAGTATTAAATTCATGAAAAAAAAAATGGACGTTTATCCAAAACAAGAAATACACAGAATATTAGCAAGATGGTGGTATAGTGGTGGTGATGGCTGTGATGGTGGTATAATGGTGGTAATGGTAGTGGTAGATATGTGGAAAAGTGGTATCGTGGTGGTGGGAGATTAGTGGTGGTGTAGTGGCAACAATGGTAGTGGGAGTGGCAGAGTGGTGGTCATGATGGTGGCGGTAATTGTGGTAGGAGTGGCAGATGGTGTAGCTGTGGCAATGTGGGAGTGGTGGTGAAGGCGGTGTTAGTGGTGGGAGTGACAGAGTGGTGGTGGTGGTGGTGGTGTAGTGACAATAGTGGTAGTGGGAGTGATAGAATGGTGGTGGAGTAGTGACAGAAACTGTGGTGGTAGTGGCAGAGGAATGATGTGAGTGGTGGTGGCGACAGTGGTGGTGGAAGTGGTGGAGTGGTGGTGGTGGTATAATGGCGACAGTGGTGGTTAGAGTGACGGAGCGGTGGCCATGGTGGTGTGAGTGGTGGTGGTTGTGGTGGAAGTGACGAAGAGGTGGTGGTGGTGGTGGAGTGGCGATAGGAGTGGTGACGACGGAAGAGAATTTATGGTAGTTGTAAATTCAGTAAAAATTAAGTAGCTCAAAGCTACTTAATTTGGTATAGGTTTGGGTAGGGAGCTACTTAATTTGGTATAGGTTTGGGTAGGGAGCGGAGGAGAATTTTGGATGATTTTTAGTTAAATTTGAGTATGAGTAAAAAATGAGGAGTGAAGATGCTCCAACTATTTCCAATTGGAAACATGGAGTGTTGTGCTGTGAGCCTGTGACAAAAAAATACTCCTTCAAGAAAAGGAGAAATAACATTCAATTTGACTCCGACAATCAGAAAGTGTGAAACCCACAGCGAAGGGCCCAGAAGATCGGCCGAGAGATACTGACAGAAAAGAGCGGCTGCGGAGCGCCCCATAGACGTACACATATTTATACTTTAGCGTATCCTTCGGGTTTGAACTCATCTCGTTCAATCGCCTGTGGTCGATCGATTTTCTAATAGTTCTCGTGAGCTCTCCCCGTTCTGGGGGAAGTAGATTCAAGTACAACCTACAACGAGAGGTAGATTCGAACCCATATTATCAACAACTACAACCTCAAGCATCGTCGCTCCGATGTGTGCTATATTGGGCTAGGGTTTTGTGAGGGGTGACATGGCGAGCACATCGCAATCAATTCGTTTCTGTGGTCCCGCGACGGGCACCGCCGGCGGTAACCTCGATGCGCTCAACCGCGTCCTCGCCGACCTATGCACCAGAGACAATCCAAAGGTAGTTTATTTCTTTATTCTTGCTCCATTCAATTGCAGCTTAACTACTGGAAAAAAGACGAAGTAAAAAGGAGAGAGATTTTTTGTAACTCCTGAGTGTCCGGGCCAGCCTACGCGAACCCGACACTCGTCTAAGCATAGGGGCCAATACCACTGCTAGCACCTGAGTGATTTCGAACATGAGATGTTAGGAGGCAGCAAATGGAGTTGATAACAGTTGAGAGGTTTTGAAACTGAGATCTCGTGAGGGAGCAAAGCTAAAGCCTTGACTACAAGGCCAACCCCCTTGGGATGAGAGGGAAGAGAGAATCTTTTGATCATTCCCTTCTTCTTGGTTGCTCTATATGATAGAAATCTGTAGGCGTACCAAGTTATCGTATGGTTCGACCATACTTGGCTTGACTAAGAATTGGAAAACCGAACTGTATATATCCATACATACATGTGCACTAGATACCTGAGGATATGTAGCTCGAGGGAAAAACACATTTTGTGAGAGGGAAAGTGAAAAGTCTTCAATTGAGATTGATCGGTAATGAAATCTGAGATGTGAAAGTAGAAAAAGACAAAAATAAAATAAAAAAATAAAATAGGGAGGCAGTTTTTCTTTCTCTTGCCAGTTTCTTTGGGTAGTTAAAAGGGGTAGTTTAGGAATTTAAAAGTGTGAGCCAATTTCATACCTGCCATTCACCAAGAGGGGTGTGTTCCCTTTATAATAGTAATATATACATATACTCCCATTAAGCTCAAATAATTAGCCTACAGTAGGTATATTCGGGGCGTTTATTGATGCATAAAGGAGCTTTGGAATGTGGTTCTTGTTTCAGGCGGTATGTCATGGGTTTTCCTAGCAATGGTGTTGGAGCTTATTCAAGAGTGGTATAGGGCCATATGGGTAAGAGAAGATGGATGTTATTGATTATGATCCTGCTGTGCTTGATGTGGTCAGTTTGGAGGGAGAGGAATCGAAGATATTTTGATGGGGAGGAGAGACCTTCGTTTAAAATTGAGTATTTCGATTTGTACTTTTGTTAGTTTGTCTAGTTGGGAGTCAAGAGAGAGCAATCCTACATTGAATCAATTTTTTGAGATGTTAAATATTTTTGGAGTGTAGAAGAGTGTATAGGTCCTTTTATAGTTCAACCTTTTTTTTTTTTTGGTTCCTCGCTTTCTTTTGTACATGGGTGGCATCCTTGATGCCTTTGCAATAACATTTATTACTTATTAAAAAGAAAAAGTTTATTAATGTAGAAAGGTATCTTGGTGAAAAAAATGTGTCTGAAAAGATCCCACTAAATGAATTCGGTCCATGATTTTGAGCTTAGTTGGTGCAGGGGAGCGGGGGTATGTAGAAGTTCCCCAGGTTGGGAACGGCGAGGGAATATTTAATAAATAAATATATGTATGAATAAACTTATATATATTTATATGTATGGGACATATGTTTTATAGCTGCAAAGGGAGCGCGTATATAAGCATTTTATATGTATAAACATGAGTGAGAAATGACATCCCAATAGATTCTTTTATGCCAAATATATGGATTAAACACGTAGATAAGTAGTAGATAAGAGACGAGAAAGAGAGAGTCCTAAATCTTTCTTACTTCTTTTTTCTTTTTCTTCTTCCTTGTATATATTTGGAAAGAGAAGTGAGAATTTTGTCCTTAAGATTAGTGTGGAAGCTCACATCCTATTTCGGAGCGGGTTCTTGTCAGATGGGAGCGAGCTCCCATTGAGCTCCTGTCTTGGGAGCTTGGAATTGAGCTCCCATCTAGAGAGCGCACCCATTTTAGAAGGATCCTGGCATCCTGCTACTAAGATTCTGAGTCTCTGATGCATAATGACGATCAACAAAATCCTATCAACGGCTATGATTGTTCAAGTGAACTAAATCAGTCCCTGACAGGGTAATCGTCAAGCCTACCGTCTGATGGAAACAGTTTTTGAATGTTTTAGGCTAGGTGAGTGACCAAACACGTACAACATACTCGGTCTAACAAGGAAAGAACCATTGTATCTATCATGAACACATCTCTCGATAATGGGCGTATTTATTCACAATAATAGCAAACCAGTGTGGGACTATACTCTGATAAGATGGTTATTTGCTTTTATCATTTAATTACAACTCACTAAAGTCAAGACTTAGTTAAGTGGGACTCACACAATTAACTGTTGTATCTCACACTGTTAACATGGAAAATGGAGAAGAGAGGAGTGACAAGCTTGGCAGTGGTAGGATTTAGAGTACTATAGTGCCTTGTCTTGTGTTACATTTATATTTGAATTTTATTGGCTGGTGGACAGAGTTTAAATAATGAGGAACTTCAGTTTGCATTTCTGAAAGATGGAGTTGTTGGTTGTCGCTTGGTCCTGGGTTCACCTGAATTTCATTATGGAAGTTAGTAGTGCTCAACAAGCAGAGCTTTATGCTGAGAAGTTACCAGTTTCCTATGGCATTCTGGAAATATAAATAAATGAACAACTTGTTTAAAAAATTTATTTTTTTGTTTTATTATGTGTTGTTTTATTTATTTTTATGCATTTCTGTTTGGGGCTGTGGATCGTAGGATGGTGCTGCATTGGCTTTAAGGAAACATTTGGAGGAAGAAGCTCGTGATCTTAGTGGAGAGGCCTTTTTTCGCTTTATGGATCAGTTGTATGATCGTATTACTAATCTGTTGGAGAGTAACGATGTCGGAGAAAATTTGGGAGCATTAAGAGCTATTGATGAATTGATCGATGTGTCACTTGGTGAGAATGCCTCCAAGGTTTCGAGATTCTCCAGCTACATGCGTACTGTATTCGAGGTGAAGCGCGATCCTAAAATTTTAGTCCTTGCTAGTAAAGTTCTTGGTCACCTGGCCAGGGCTGGTGGGGCAATGACTGCAGATGAGGTGGAATGGCAGGTCTGTTCTTATATTCCTTCATCAATTGTATGGTCGTCTGGATCTATGAGTATCTAACATACAGTGGTTCCTCAGGTGAAAAATGCTCTGGATTGGCTTAAAGGGGAACGAATAGAGTATCGTCGTTTTGCTGCTGTCCTAATCTTGAAAGTAAGTGCAACATTTATGATGTTACTGACCGGCCCGTGGTTGCGTTAGTGCTTGTCAAAAAACTGAGGCTTTACTTTAAAGTTTATATCAATTTCTTATCATAAACACTACACTTTCTTTATTGATAAATTTATTCCTATTGTCTTATTTGATTTTTTTTTTTTTTTTTCAACCTAAAGATGTAAGGAATTTGTGATTGCTTCATTGCCAATTTTGTTTTCATATAATGGTAATGCATTTGATACTTTTGGATAGACTTATTTGTCAACTTTAAAGGTTAAAAGCTCATCTCAGTTGCATATTTATTTTAGTGTTTTCTAGGTATTCTTTCATTCAGACTGGGATATTACCATCTCCCAGAGGATAATCGTCTATTGTTTTTGGTTTTATTGTAGGAAATGGCTGAGAATGCTTCAACTGTCTTCAACGTTCACGTGCCTGACTTTGTGGATGCTATATGGGTTGCTTTGAGAGACCCAACATTAGCTGTTCGAGAGCGGGCCGTGGAGGCATTACGAGCTTGTCTTCGTGTAATTGAAAAGCGCGAAACTCGTTGGCGTGTACAATGGTATGTGACAGCATATATTTTTTTCTTCAAATTTCGTGACTGGCAAAAGTGGTTTGGTGAAAATGGTGAGACTGAAATGGATAATTTACGAGGTTTTCTCTATGCAGTGGATAACATGTACCCTTAATGTAAGAATTGTGATGTTGTAATGGATTAATGGATTATATGTACCCAATTTGCCATTAAATAATTATTTTTCATACTAAGAAAACTATGTACAAAGTTACGAAACAATTATAATTTTTTATTTCATTTTTTAGGATGAAGCATCAACTATCATTCAAGTTACATGTTTATGCTCCATGAATTTAGATAACCAATATTCTGTAATTAATTTGCCATTCTAAACTATGTTATAGTGTTTATATTTCTCTGATAAAAAAGAAAAACAAAAACGATGATAGTGTGTTTAGATTGGGTTGTTTGTTGGTGTATCTTGGTTTGCTTATTTCGTAAGTAAGAGGCAATCAAATCTGTTATTATTATTATTTTATCTATGAGGTTGTTCAGATTGTTTTGAAAGCTAATCCTGTATTGATCACTAACAATCAAGAATTGACAGGTACTATCGTATGTTTGAGGCTACTCAAGAAGGGTTG
Organism: Vaccinium vitis-idaea; assembly: GCA_963854785.1. Taxonomy (NCBI): domain Eukaryota; kingdom Viridiplantae; phylum Streptophyta; class Magnoliopsida; order Ericales; family Ericaceae; genus Vaccinium; species Vaccinium vitis-idaea. Next base: position 4,914,827 of record OY978215.1, on the reverse strand, counting down.
GGTAGAAACGCCCCGGTTCATAGCATACATGGTTCTTTACTTGCTGTTGGCGAGCTTCTGAGGTTGGTTGAGGTTTTGATTTTGCACTGTTTGCAGACTTTGAATTGCTTGCTCCAATGAGTATTGCTTTCCAGCTTGATTTCACCTGCAATTCTTGCATGCAAATATTTTTGGTTCTTGGATTTTGGTCTGTCTCCAGTCCTCCCTGCCTATTACCCCATCAATTAGGGATTACATGGGTGCTGCTATTTTTCTTGTATTTCTCATGATCTTCATTCAGGATTATTTGGATTATTGTTGCACATCGAGTTAAATAGGAACCCCCTTTGTTCTAGGGTCAGTGTGAATCTAAATTCTAAGCAAGTGAGAAGTTGATATTAGTGTCCATTCTTTTTGTGGTTGCTTCTCATGATCTTATTTTATAAGTCTTGTTCTTGGTCGTGTTTCACATGATTGTTGTGAAAGATTGGATATTTGTACAAAGTGTTGCTCAAAACAAGTATGGTTACCATTTACCAAAGGGGTCGAGGTTGAATCAGTTGTAAGCATTCATTAGCCATCTCGTGGAAACATTTCATGGAAGCTCTAGTGCTGTGATTCTCACCCAAGACAAGACCAAGACCAGGACAAAGGTACTTTGATAAGGCAGGTGCAACTATCGAATGGTTTTTGCCAGTACTCAGTTCTAGCAGAATTTTACTTTGACCTTCTTCTGGTGCCCCTTCTGATGAACTGAGTCTGGTTTTGCCGGAAGTCACCTGCTGTCGGTTATTTCTACTTCCAATGGGTCGAATCATTGAGCTATATGGAATCCATTACTGGAGTGCATTATTCCCAACGTAGTCATGTCCTGAGGAGGAGTTTGTGATGAAAAATTGTGTGCTTCACGGTTGGAAGTTCGGCAGTATTTTTTACTTCATGTATATCAATAACGATAGTTCTATGAATGTTACCGAGTTTGTAGAATAGTGATAATTCAATTTCTCTTTCTGCCCACTGAGCACTCCTGTTTGCGAACTTTTGTTGTCTTGTTAATCTAGTTGAGGGTAAGAATAAAATTCAACACTTGCAGGAATACAGGCGAGTTCATGATGTCAAGGTACAGGGAAGTTGCAGAAATTGTTCTCAGATTCCTAGAGCACCGAGATCGGCTTGTTCGTCTCAGCATAACTTCACTTCTACCTCGCATTGCTCATTTTTTGCGTGATCGTTTTGTTACGAATTATCTAGAGGTTTGTGAACTTTGCTTTCAGTTTTATTACGTTAGTCTCTGAATTTTTTGCGCGTCCTTGGTGTATACCCATCTTTGCTCATGGAAATGGTTTTCCCTGGACAGATATGTATGAGTCATATTCTTGCGGTACTTAGAACACCTGCTGAACGTGCCAGTGGGTTTGTTGCACTTGGGGAGATGGCGGGTGCTTTGGACGGTGAACTTCTCAACTATTTGCCGACAATAACGTCTCATTTACGTGAAGCAGTATGTTACATGTGCCAATGGTTGCTGGTTCCTTGCCACATTTTCAGCTGTTGATTAACTTATGTGCACTCATCCTCTAGGAGACTTTCTGATGATTTGCCATTGTGTATTTATAGATTGCTCCTCGTAGAGGGAGACCCTCGCTTGAGGCTTTGGCCTGTGCTGGAAGCATTGCAAAAGCTATGGGGCCTGCCATGGAATCTCACATTCGTGGTCTTTTGGATGCTATGTTTTCTGCTGGTCTTTCCTCTACACTAGTGGAAGCTCTTGAGCAAATAACTGTCAGGTAGCCTTGAATATTCAGAAACATTAAGGTTATGCATTTTTCTGTGACGAATTCCATTGGAGGATTTTGACCAACAATAAGGGTGGACATTGCAGTATCCCGTCCTTGCTGCCTACTATTCAAGATCGGCTGCTGGATTGCATTTCAGCCGTTCTTTCGAAATCTCACGCTAGGTCATCAATTGCCATGACTAGAGGAAGTACGACGAATGCCACTCAGCAAGTTGTAGATCTTAGTGGTTCCGCATTAGTGCAACTTGCTTTGCAAACCCTCGCCCATTTTAACTTTAAGGTTGGCATACTTGCCTTTTTGGCACTCTTCCTGCTTATTCCATGTCCTTACCTGTGAAGCTACTATTTGTCCCAGGGACATGATCTTCTTGAGCTTGCACGGGAAACAGTTGTTGTGTATTTAGAAGACGATGATGGAGCGACAAGGAAAGATGCTGCCCTTTGTTGCTGTAGATTGGTCGCAAATTCCTTCTGTGGCATAGCTAGTGCCCAGTTTAGTTCTAGTAGGTCCAGTCGAACTGGGGGCAAGAGACGACGACTTATTGAAGAGGTGTGATTTTAAACTATTTGTATTTGTTCCTTTGCATCAAATTGCTGTCTAATCGGTTTATTCTATTCAGTAGAAAATTGCAGGCACCTTTTTTTTATTTTGAATAGTGGAAAATGTATTTATTAAGAAGAGGGAGGGAGAGAGAGAGATCAGTTATTTCAGACAGTATTACCTTTTGCTTCTGTTTAAGAGAGAGAGAGAGAGAGAGATCAGTTATTCCTTAGCTCAGACAGTATTACCTTGCTTCTGTTTCGTTTAGCTAATTATGAATATCTACAGCAAAACATACAATCTCTCCCTCCCTCTCCCTTCCTCTATGTATGCATAGTAGGAGTTGCATACGCCAAAGGATGACCATTCTTTTGCTTGGTAAACGTCCCATCCCTCTTTTTCTAACTAAGGGAAACAGATGCAGAAACGAATGTAATACATATGCTGTATATAGAAGTGCGTAAATTAATCTTGGGTCCATTGGTTCTTCTTGGATCTACAGAATATGTGGTACCCCTTGTGACTTGTAGGAAAGACTGACGGAGCTCTTGCCTATCTTCCTATGAAGTCAATTGCCCAGATCAAGTTCTCTAGTGAGAATTCACTCCTCCCCTTAGTCCTCTTTGAGATGAGTAGAACTGTCTCAGACAGATTGAACACCTTACATCAAACTACCACTTCTTCTGTTGTGAAGGTGCCGACGCTCCGCTCGCATGTTATCCCCACTCTGTCTATTGTGGAACATGTTTCATCTCTATCTTCATGATGCTTCTTGCAGCTTCGAACTTTACAGTCCACCAATGCCACAGACTGTAGTATAAAATGCTTGTCCTATATTGATTTTACTATGTTATTCCGTTGTTTTTCTCCTAGTTATTTGTTCTTAGACCTTGGGGAGAGGATATTGCAACTAAATGAATTAACTAGGGGACACTAAAGTATTGCTCATTGTTAATACCGTTTGTGGTGTTTCCTCAGGTGGTGGAAAAGCTTCTTATTGCTGCAGTGGCAGATGCAGATGTCACTGTTCGGCATTCAATATTTTCCTCTTTGCATGGAAATGTAGGCTTTGATGATTTTCTAGCACAAGCTGATAGTTTGAGTGCCATTTTTGCTGCTCTAAATGATGAGGTATGGTCTCACTGTTCAAAGTATTGTTGTGTTGAATGATGAGGCTTATAAGCTAAATATTATGGGCTGTGTTGTGAATTTGCGTTAGCAAGTTTCAAGGAAGTCCCAGCTCATCGCTTTTTAATTCATGTTGATTCCATTTGTTTCATTTTCTTCATTTAAGGGGTCAGTAATAGCTTGTATGCATGTTTTGTCCGAATGAACTGAATCAGTTGTCCCTGGATCTCGTCGGTCAAATTTTGCTATTTGGTTTTTGTGGTCTCAACTCTCAAGGGATTGGTTTTTATTCAAGTCTGAATTCTATAGATCTTAAAGTATCAACAGGTTTGTTGGATATTTTTTGTTCAAGAATATCAAGAGGAGGATACTTGATTGTCAGATCATGGTGAGAGGCGATTATCAGATCATGGTGGGAGGGCGTTGGCTTGTACGGTTTTCCAAGAGGGTTTCACGGCCCTGATAGTTTTTTAAAAATTAGGGCACTGAGATGTTTAGGATACGTTTAATGTGAGAAACCTATATTTAGGTAAGTGTAGTATTATTTCTGTAGTGTTACCGATAAACTACAAGTAAAGTTAAGAATGCGCCGTTATAAATATAAAAAAAAATAAAAAATACAGGAATAAGTAAGCAAGAACTAATCATTGAAGGCTACTTTTGCCTTTACCCAGGCTTTTAAATTTGCATTTTGGCATCCTACATGTCCCCTAGAAATCTAACTCAAAAGGTGAGGGCAATTCTTAGGTTGGTACTAATGGAGATGTTTGGCAAAAAAGGCTTCCATGCTGTAGCAAAGAGGCAAAGTTCTTTGCTGGAGGTGGACGTGGGGGTAAGAGGAAGGGTGTGTATGTTGGCATTTATTTTGTCGCTTCGGTAAGTACCTTCATTTCTAGTCCAAATGAAGGCTCAAAACTCATTTTGTTTGGTTTTAAGGGGTGGACTCTTCTTTGGGTTACTCTTATCACATGTGAGAACACTTGGACACTGCATGGATCTGGAAAATTTCAGTTATGTTTCTCTAAGGCATTTAGGCAGCTACGCTTGAAACTGAATTCATTTATCCAAGGTATAGATACAGCTTTCTTTTCATAGAAATCAAGAGGAGAAATTGGCATTGTATGCACTCTGGTGGATGTAAAAAGCATTAACTTGTCTATTGAAATAGTATGTAGACTGGTCGCTAAAATACGATTGTTAAGTTTTATAGTCCAAATTAGTTGCTTGTGGAGAAATAGAAGAGAAATTTGACTTGGCAAAAAAGGAAAGTAAAAGGGAAATGAGCTGCCCTGCCACGTTAGTCCTCTCCATGTCCTTCTCTGACTTTCTTTTTGAAGATTTGTTTGTGGCGGCACAAGCTGTTGGTTGCCATAAATGGATGTGCTCCTGTAACAACTTGATTTTTAACCCTGTCAGCCAAGGTTTGGTTTGGTTAGCCAAGGTTTAATGGCATGTAGCAATGGCTCTACACTAGATTATTAAACCATGATTGTTTTGTGCTTTGTTCTTATAGGATTTTGAAGCACGGGAATATGCAATTTCCGTTGCGGGAAGACTATCTGAAAAGAATCCCGCATATGTTCTTCCAGCACTTCGTCGCCATCTTATTCAGTTGTTGACATATCTAGAACAGAGGTAGACTATTCTAGTTGCTTGTATTCGTTTACAGGTTTTATTCACTAATTAAATGAGAACATGTCAGTGGGAATCATTTTCCTCCGCGACATCTGTGGCTTCTGATATATGCCATCTGGATTTGTTAGCAGTGCAGATAGCAAATGCAGAGAAGAAAGTGCTAAATTACTAGGCTGCTTAATCCGCCACTGTGAACGGTTAATACTTCCATATATTTCTCCAATACACAAGGTTCATGATTTCTTCTTTACAGTTTTTGTTTAGTTTAATATTTTACTCCTTTGCTCATTGAGTTCATACTTAATCTTAGGCACTTGTGGCAAAACTCTACGAGGGAACTGGGGCGAATGCTAATAGTGGCATTATAAGTGGAGTTCTTGTGACTGTTGGTGATCTTGCAAGAGTGGTGGGTAGAATTTCTTCATAATCAACTGTTTCTTTGTCTGCATATGTATGGAGTTGTTCCGATGTGCTCAATGTATATAATGAATGGCGTTTCTAGATAAGAGACCTTGTAACTAGCATAACACCTATCAGCTTAGTCCTTAGATATGCTGGGATTAAGTAATTTTTTTCTTTCCTAAATGCATTTAAACAAGTTTTCAGCTCAGACTGCATCCTGAAAGTGAAATGAAATCTACTTTTGCTTTTGCATTATAAAAAAAGTATATTTTGATGGTAGGATGATTGTTTGTCGTGGTATGGATAGTTTTTTACATTACATGGCATGCTGCTAACCCTTTTGCTTCCTCTTTTGCGAAACTTTCCAACTGGTTCAGGGTGGTTTCGCGATGAGACGATATATTCCTGAACTTATGCCATTGATTGTTGATGCTTTATTGGATGGAGCTGCTGCTGCAAAACGTGAGGTGGCTGTTGTCACTCTTGGTCAAGTTGTACAGAGTACAGGGTATGAGGTTTCTTTCATCCGTTCACTTTTCCTCAACTATTTATGGTATGGTTTTAGTTCAATTTGTCTTAAAGTCAGCTCTGGATGTTGATGGCGACTCTTAACTTTATTCTTTAATTAATCTTACAAATTCAGCACGTTTTTTCCTCCTGATATTGTTAGAAGGTAATTTCCGGTAGACTTCCTGTGGTACATTTGAATTCTATGTGGTTTTAACATGTTTATGGTCCATTTTTAATCCTCTATTACTTTTTAAAGTTTCTTTTTGTGTGTGTCTGCGTGTGTAAGCTGGTAAACTGTTTTTTTTGGCAATTATGAGGGCGCCAAAGGAACTGTGAAGGCTAATAGCTCAAATCTATGAGCTACCACAACAAGGAATGGTGATTTTTATGTTGCAATTAATGTTGCTTTTACGTTGGTGGATATAACGGATATCAAGTGTATATAATCACGAATCGCATCTTGTTATATAGCTCACAATACCTTAATAGTTACTATTACAAAGTCCTGTTACGTTTATTCAGAGTAAGCTATGGATGATTGGGATGAAGTGGCTAGCATGACGCCTTCTCGGAAGATTTTAGATAGCAGGTTGGCATAGGTTGGCATGGGACTGTCAAAGTTGGACGGCCTGAGCTCAGGTGGTCTTACTCTCGGATAGGGAGAGAGTCCATTGATGGTCAAACCTACTCTCTCTCTCTCTCTCTTTATATAAACGGCAATATGGGTGGGAGGGGGCATCCAGCTTAGCAACCCCCTGGGGGTGACCATCAGGGCTCCCGACCCGCCAGTAGAATGTCTGGTTCGAGTGGATAGGCTGTCACAATGGCACCACTAGGTACAAGTGGGCATAAGTGTGTACCCCTACAATCCCTTGCCACTGGCAAGACTCGAAACCGAGTCTCCCCTAGGAATGTGAGGCACTATGAAGCATAGATACTCTATTTTGGGCTCCGTATCGCGTACCGTACGCGTATCGGATACGGATACGCTCCGATACGCTCCGGATACGTATCGGATACGTTTTTTTAGAGTATTCGTAATTTAAATTTAATTTTTATTAATCGGATACGTTTTGGATACGCTCCGATACGTTACGGATACGTTTTGATACGTTTCGGATACGCGCAGGGTTAAATTTGATATTACTTAAAATATGTGGGTGAAAACTGTAATTAGGGCTTTATAATAAAAATCCCAAATTGAGAACAGTACATCTCATACCGATCGTGTTCTCTCGTTCTTCTCTGCTGCTCCTCACCCATCACCGATCGTCTTCTACTGTTCTGGTCGTCGGACGTCGTCGTCGTCAGTCGTCGCCGTCAGTCTTCGTCTGTGTAAGGTTTGTCTCTCTCTCTTTCTCTCTCTCGTCTTTCTCTCTGTCTCTCTCTCGTCTTTCTCTCTGTCTCTCTCTCTCTCTCTCGTCAATCATATAGTATGACTCATACTCATATATATATATACATATAATCTTTCACATTTTAGGTTTTTTTAGTGTTATTTTTTACTGTGCTGTAAAAAATAGACCCATTTTGCTCTTATTGATGGCTGGTAGAGGCTGAAACCTGGTGTGTAGTCTAATTTTAATGCTTTTGACTTTTGATGATGTTAATTGCTCTTTTGTTTTTGAAATGGTGAACTTGTGTAATGGAATTTTAGGAATTATATATATATATATAGGAAGCCGATCTACTAAGGACTCCCTCAAACAAAAATTCCGTGCGGACCTCACCATTTTTCGACTTTCCGGATCAAATTTTGACGATCCGAACCGCTCAATGTTTTTAAAATGCATTTTCCAAGGTCCACGCGGAAAATCTTCAAAAAAAAATACCCGGAAGGGCTTGATCGGATCAGTTTTTGTCAAGCCCTTCCGGGTATTTTTTTTTGAAGATTTTCCGCGTGGACCTTGGAAAATGCATTTTAAAAACATTGAGCGGTTCGATCGTCAAAATTTGATCCGGAATGGTGAGGTCCGCACGGAATTATCCTAAGGACTCCCTCAATAGATCATTATCCTATATATATATAGGCCAAACTTCTTATCCACACTCCCGGATTTAAGGAAAAAATGGGGTTTTTTTGTGTTGCAAATTTTTTTTGGAAAATCCGATCCGTCCAATGTGTTCAGAAGGTGTTTTCAAGGGTCCACGCGGAAAATCTTCAAAAAAAAATACCGGGAAGGGCTTGATCAAGCAGTTTTTCGCAAAAACTGTATTTATATATTTTTGCGAAAACTGCTTGGATCAAGCCCTTCCCGGTGTTTTTTTTTGAAGATTTTCCGCGAGGACCCTTGAAAACACCTTCTGAACACATTGGACGGATCGGATCGTCAAAATTTTTTTTGGATAAAAAGTCCGGAAATGAAAAGTCCGGATAGGAAGTGGAACCTATATATATATATTATATATTTTTATATTCAACGTGTCCCCCAACGTATCGTATCCGACTTTTTGGAAAAATCACGTATCCGCGTATCCGTATCGTATCGTATCCGTATCTCGTATCCGTATCCGTGCTTCATAGGTGAGGCACCCTGCCCACCAGGTTACCACCATCGGTGGTGATGGTCAAACCTTCTGGAGGAGAGAAACTGTGCTATTGACTACTACTGCTTTTATGCATAGGGGCTTAGGCCATGTAGGTCAACTCGTCCATGCACAATGTGTAATGCTCAAGGATGAGTGGTTTATCTCCTTATGGTCTGAGAGTTTAGAGGTTTTTCAACTATTAACTTCACCACCGTTTGTGTTGGTGCAAGTGCACCTAGACATGTATGTTACACCTCAGAGGCCATTTCAAGGAGCTACAGTGGGTAGCTATATGCCTATATCTAGAGTATGAACTATGAAGTATCATGCCTTAGTTGATGTTCCTTTTGCCTTCATGTTGAGGCCCCTCTGTTTGCAGAGTCAGGAGCAATACCCCTTGAGGATGGGGATAGAGGTGCCTCGATGAACCCTTAACTTCAACGTCTGAATAGGCAAGTTCTCTGGTGAATTGGAATTACAAATTATAAACTTTCAGAAGAAGATTTGGTTCAGTGAGCTTAGGAATTTGGTGCCGTCATCTAAATCTGACTAACAATTGAAACAGCTGCTTTGCACATGGTTGGAAGGAAGCCAATGGAATACATAAAAGTATGTGTAACTTCACCTATTTTTAGCATCAGCAAAATTGTGAACAACTTTCTTCAACACATGCTCAAGTGCAATGTCGAGTTGCTTGAGTCGTTATGCTGAGAGAGAATCTTATTTAGATATCATTGATTATTTTCGGACATGTTACCGTTTCGATCTCATAAGCATCTTCTCAATTAAAAGCAGAAGATAAACAATTTGATAACTTGGCAACATCACCATGTCTGCATGGAATAAGCTGGTGATCTTCATCTTCTGTAAGTTCGAAGTATTGGCTAATGGCAGATTGTGGACGTGTGGTTTAGTAGTACATATTTCCAATCTAGTTGATGCGGTTTTTGACCTGTGTAAAGCATATGAGATTCCAATTAGTTATTCATTGCTGTGACCATATGACAAGGTTATTGAAATGGCATATGCTTTCTCCAATTTGTGATGCTAAACTATTTAATTATTTGCAGTACTATCTGTAATCAAGAGAAGCAAGAGGTAGATATATATTGTAATGCCCACATGAGCATGTAGAAATGCAGCTTGGGCCCTATAGCATCTATCTTGGCTTGAGTTATATTTGCTTACTAGTCCTATGTTTTAAATCTCTTAACACCAAAGGGCCCCTCTCCGTTCAGGGCAAACTAGGAAGGTGAAGTCCCTTGTCTGACATGGTGCAGTCTCGAGTAATACATTTTTTTCGAAGCTTGCTCCAGAAACGAATCTAACTGGTTAATCATCACCCAAAATCACCATGTTTTCCTTCAAAGAAAATAAAATCCATCATGTAACAGTTAAGCATATATTAAAGGAAATGACATTTATAGAACTGCATTACTGATGAAGAGGGATGGAGGAATTACACACTTTTTAGCTCCACTCTTGAAAGATATTATCTTTAGCTATTTTCCCTAATTGTGTTGGGAGCTCTTCTTCTTATTTTGTAGCTGGCAATTCGCCATACCAGGCACCAGTTTGGCCCTTTAGAGTAGACATCTTTTTAAGTGGAGAAAAATGTAGGCATGTTCTCGTAATATATCAAGTCTAATACTTCTAGCAAACTTGTTTTAAGTAAAGGACATTGGTTTTTGCAATTCCAACTTATTCAAATGGTTACTATTGTTTGATGTAGGGATGCTTTCAATTCTATGTTCATGTTTTACCTCTTACATGCATGTCTTACAAACAAATTTGGCTCGGCTATTTTGACAGGTACGTGATCACTCCATATAATGAGTACCCACCGCTGCTTGGCTTACTCTTGAAATTGCTGAATGGTGAATTAGTGTGGTCTACCAGACGAGAAGTTTTAAAGGTAGTTATGCTTCAACTAGACTTTAGTTATCATTATGATATTCTTTCCTATGTTGATATTATGTTGGGTTCTCTAGGTTCTTGGCATTATGGGTGCCTTGGATCCTCATGCGCATAAGCGCAATCAACTGCTGCCGGGGCCACATGGTGAAGTTACCCGCGCAGCCAGTGATACAGGTCAACACAACCGGTCTATGGATGAATTGCCAATGGAGCCATCTTTTGCAACATCGGAAGATTATTACTCGACGGTAAAACATAAATAAACCTTAAAATGTGATAATGTTTTCTCGTTCTTGCTAAATCCAATACATGTTTTACTTCAGGTTGCTATCAATTCCCTCATGCGGATTCTTAGAGATCCTTCGCTATCTAGTTACCACCAAAAAGTGGTTGGATCCCTCATGTTCATATTCAAGGTATCTTTAGTGATAAGCATTATTAGTTTGTTTCTTACTTGTTAGACGTTCCCTCTCTTTCCTTGACATTTTTAGGATTCTGATTTTAGTCTTCTTATTGATTTGTTTTTGCGAGATCAGTCGATGGGTCTTGGTTGTGTCCCATACTTGCCGAAGGTAAGTACGTTGATGTAGCTGTTAATTTAGATCCCTGCAAATATTGAGTTGTGGCAATTGTTTTGATGGGATGCGATATTATGTTAAACTGGTGCATCTCTTTTCAACATACTATGGAAATTCATGGTTTTTACTGTATTTTTATCAACTTCGTGGCTTGTATTACCTGCTTTGTTCCTCTGGGATATTGTGTCATTTGTGGTTGTCGGGGACAATTAGAGTATCTTATCTCGAGAATCAGATTATCTTACCTCCATCCTAACTAATGGAAGTCTGAATATTGCATAAAAGTGATTATACGCTATAACCGGCCTAGTTTCCCAAAAGATTTTATCAAAATTTGATAAAATCAACCCTTGATTTTATCAAATGAGGAAGAGGGTTGATAAAATCTGAACTTTTTTGAATGCAAAAAAGCTGAGATTTTATCAACCCTCTTTCTCATTTGATAAAATCAAGGGTGATTTTATCAAATGTTGATTTTATCTTTGATAAAATCAAATGAAAAACTAAGATGCCTCCATTCTCGATGGCTTTTACTGGATGAACTTATGCTTGTACATTTATAAAGAGTTGTGGTCTGTCAGTTACATGATTGATACATAGCCCCCAAACTATTTGTAGACGTATATTATAGGCACATCAAAAATTGCGATATGAATTTACACTTCCCCAGTGTAGCAGTTAATGATTTTTTTTATGCTAACTACTTTGCCACTTGATTTTATAGATTCGTTGAAGTGGCTCTACATTCTGGGTTCTAACACCCTCATTTATTGGCAGGTCTTGCCCGATCTTTTTCACACCCTTCGTACGTGTGAAGATGGTCTGAAGGAATTTATAACACGGAAACTTGGAACACTGGTATCTATTGTGCGCCAGGTAAATTCTTGCCAGATGAAATTGCGTGTTCTTTTTCCAGTTGTTGATTTTTATGACCATTTGAGGAGTTTGATTGGATCTTCATCTTGGGAGACAATTGCAGCATATTAGGAAATATCTGCCAGAGTTGCTTCTTCTGATATCTGAATTATGGTCATCCTTTACGTTGCCAGCTGCTAACCGTCCTGTGCATGGATATCCTGTAAGTAGCTTCTTTTTGGGTAAAAATACCTGCATCTTATTTTTCGTGTGTGATCGGTTTGTCATGATTCTGGACTTTGTTCTTAGGTTTTGCATCTAGTAGAACAACTGTGCTTGGCCCTCAATGATGAATTCAGAACAAAACTTCCAGATATTCTTCCATGCTGTATTCAAGTCCTCAGTGATGCTGAACGCTGTAATGACTACACTTACGTCCTCGATATTCTCCACACTCTGGAAGTGTTTGGTGGTCAGTGCTTGTTTCTATTGTTGCTATGAGAAATCCCTTATCTGATTACCCCCATGGAAACCGCTTATTTGAGTTGATAATTTAGGAACATTGGATGAACATATGCATCTGCTACTTCCGGCACTCATACGATTGTTTAGAGTGGATGCTTCGGTGGAGATAAGACGTGCTTCGATTAAAACTCTCACAAGATTGATACCTCGCGTGCAGGTAGGCAAATGATCTTTCCTCACTTTGTAAGCCACTGAAAATGTTGCTGTAAAGTGCTTCAACTTTGCAATTTACTATTTTCCTCACGCCTTTGTTTTTTTATCAGGTCACTGGTCACATATCAGCCCTTGTGCATCACTTGAAGCTAGTCTTGGATGGGTCTGTTTTCTTTTTCCTTTGTTGCCAACATCAACAGTAAAATTGGCCTTAGATTTATTCTTGTTCCAGTTTGCAAGATGCATTGATATCTTCATATCTCGACTTGATATGTACTTCATACCTGGCAGTGAATCTTTTTTCTATGTCCCTGCATGTATTTATGTCTAATTATTACTGAAAATCCAGTAATAGGTCCCTTATAGCGGAAAAGGTAGAAAGGAAGTGGGACAATAGGTCTGTCCAACGTTGAACTAATCTCTGTCCTCTTCAATATTTGAACGTCAGTATTTATAGCTACATCATTCACCCACTTCCTCAATTTATCTTTAAAATTTTGTTCTCCAACTTGTGGTCTGTGGCTCTAACCATTAAGTACACCTTTATAAGCCTTTTTATAGGAATTCAAAGGAGGTACGCTTTTCATGCCTTTTTCGCCCAGATGACTTAGGGGAACACATTAGAAAACTCTCTTGGTTTTTTTTTTTGGGTAAGTGAAGAATTGGTTCTTTATTACTTGTTGGAGCGAAGGCGAAGGGTTTGCATGTATTTGCGAGATGACTTTGAGTGATTTTAAACGTTGTATCTATATATACACTACGTTTATGCCTTAAAATGCTTTTTTTGGCGAATTCTATTTTCTTGTTTAAAAAAAGGCGTACCCATTGCACGAAGCTCCCGCATATGTGGGTGGGGAAGGGTTGATGTATGCAGCCTTACCCCTGCAAGCAAAGAGGTTGTTTCTGATAATCGAACCCCTTAGGCTGTTTCTAATTAATCTTACTTTTGTCAATAAATCATCAAAACTCCAAAGGCTTATGCCTCAACGCCTTGAGGATTATGCCTTGCTTCATGAAAGGTCAACTGCCTCGCCTTGCTCTTTTGCCTCTGAAAACTTTGGTGTTGACTAATGAGCCTTTTTTTTTTTCAGTACCTCGTTGGGGGTCGAGGGAAAGTAATCCTTCCCTTGATTTATTTCTTGATGTGATAACACGGCTGTGTATGCCTTTTGATGTTGGGATTTTCCTGTATATGGGTGGCATTCCCTTGATGTCTCTTTGCGAATTAATGTTTATACATATCAAGGGGAGGGTGATTTGTACTATTCTGTCAAGAACCAGTTTCTTATTGTTCGTTTTTTTAACCAAAAATAATCATTCGAGTTATCTAGTTGGTCTATTTGTTATCAGATCTAGCTGTCTATTATCTCACTTCAATTTGGTGGGAAGAGAGTTTAAATGCCCTACCCTAATAGTTAGACCTTTATGTTGATATTCTGTTATTTTGAAGGTTGGAATTGCTATTGCTTAGGTTTTGATGATGGTTATAAACCTGGGGACCTCATACAATTTCATACACAATAAATATGCAATAGCATTACTAGTATGGCTATTTGGTTAGGAGAAACTCTCTCTCTCTCTCTAGATTCACATGGTACGTAAATTGCATACACCATATGGGCTGGTAGTTAACTGTTCAATTTTGATTTGCAGGAAAAATGATGAGCTCCGTAAGGATGCTGTTGATGCACTTTGTTGTCTTGCTTATGCCGTCGGGGAAGACTTCACCATTTTCATACCATCAATTCACAAACTTCTTTTGAAATATCGCTTGCGGGTCCTTTTTCTGTCTCTATAATTTAATGTCATTATGAATTTATGATCATTTGTCCATTAGAAGATTTTTAGAGTAGATGTAACTTTGTTTTCAGCACAAGGAATTTGAAGAAATTGAAGGGCGTTTACAAAGACACGAGCCTCTTATCCTGGGAAGTTCCGCTTCTCAAAGACTAAGTCAACGCCTTCCTATTGCAGTTAATAGTGATCCTCCAAATGATAGCGAAAATGATCCCTATGATGATGTTGATGTGTACAGACAACCTAGAAGCCATCAGGTAATTTAATTTTCCTGATTTGGCATCAGTTTCGGTTGTTTCATATCTTGTAACCATAGCTAAGTGGAGTTGCATAATATCTCTTCAATACTTGGTTGCACGAAGCGGGAGCGGGGGAGCAGAGGCACCTAGAAGTTCCCAAGGTTGGGAGCGCTTAAGGAGCGTATATAGATCATATTTAAATATGTATATAAAATATCTTTAAATACTTAACCATCGAAGGAAAAGTGATACTTATTGAGAATTTTCCCTATCTTAATGGGTAAATTTTTTGGAAGTTTGATATTTTCAATTTGTAAAACTTCTCGACTCACATGATTTTCATATTCTTATTTCCACACCCTTAAAACTATGAGAATAATTGCTTTAATGGCTCGATAAGCTCCCATCCTAGTTAGGAGCAAGCTCCCATCTCGAGGGAGTGAGTTTCTGTCAAGCTCTCATCTTGGGAGCGCCGATTCGAGCTCCCGTCTTGGGAACGCACCCATTTTAGAAGGATCCTACAACTAAGCTTCAATATTCCCTTGGTTCTTAGTTTCTTACTATGGCGCTTAAGTCATTTATAGTACACTTCGCATCTTGATTTAGGAAATTTAGGCCTATGGTCTGTTAGAAAGCTTGATATACATTGTTGGGCCCATTTCGTAATAGCTTAAGCTTTTGGAATTGTTGGTAACTTAACATGGTATCATAGCTCTGGTTGCGAATGTCTTGGGTTTAAATCTCTCTTTTTGCATTCTGTTTCTGCCCTTCGTATTCTGTTCTTCTCTCTCTGAAAGTTTGCATATCCACATGCAAGACGGAGTTGCACGTGGGGGAGGGTGTTAGATAGCTTAATATACATTGTTAGGCCCATTTCTTAACATGGTCTTCCGTTCTTCTTGAGAGCAATAAAATTGTGTCACGTAGTTGTGGTCTGGGGTGAAATTAAGATTGAAGAGGATAAGGAGTTGCATCATCGATAACCATTTCTTTAGTTGTCTTAATTATTTACGCAATGGATGTTAAGCAAGCACATGATCATGGAGGAAATGTATAGCACATCTCAGATGAGAAAAAACACATCATGCTAGCCTATGAGCAACCACACTTAACGCACATCAACATGAAATGTGAACATTTACGTTTTGGCCTTTCTTCAAACCTACATATTGAATTAGGTTTAGAGGATCTTTAAACTGCGTATTATTTCATACAGGTGAATGATGGTAGACTACGCACTGCTGGAGAGGCTTCTCAGCGTAGTACAAAAGAAGATTGGGCAGAATGGATGAGGCATTTTAGCATTGAACTTCTAAGGGAATCACCTTCTCCTGCTTTACGAACCTGCGCTAGGCTTGCACAGTTGCAGGTATGATATATTTTTTTGCTGCACCTTTATTTCTCTAGAATGAGGTGGATCCTGATATTAGTGGTGGCAGCCTTTTGTTGGGCGAGAGTTGTTTGCAGCTGGTTTTGTTAGCTGCTGGTCACAACTGAATGAGGCTAGTCAAAGACAGCTGGTTCGAAGTTTAGAGATGGCATTTTCTTCTCCAAATATTCCTCCGGAAATTCTTGCAACACTTCTGAATTTGGTATTGTTTCATTTTCCCAAGTTTGTTCCCTTTTGTTAGCTGCTGGCAGTGTATGGGTTTTGTTTCAGTCCTTGTGTGGCATGTCTTATATAAAACATATAGTTTCATTATGGAGTATGGACAAACCAGGGGGCAACCAATGGATTTTACGATTGATAGGCTTCATGTCTTCTGCAAGTAGCTTTTTTCACACCTGCCACTGTAATAATCTTATCATAAGGAGTAGTACAAGATTCACTATGTTGTTAACCATGATGGATGACTAAATGAAACAAAAGGTTGAGATGGAGGTAACATTTTGAAGGCTCCATCAGGTACTTGCAAACGACAACTAATAAAAGAATTTTCTTGATAGTGAGGACTGAGGACTTCCATTTGAGCCAAATGACAAATATCCTCGTTGATGTCCTTTACTCCCCTCACACCTGTTGGTTTTAATGCGATAGTCCTATGGAGACAGAGGTATAAGTGTTGCGGTTTGTTTCAACTTGGTTTCTGTTGTGAAGTTTGTTGGATTCTGATTCTAGGAGATCTTGCGCATTGATTTTCGATAACTCTGTTAGTATCATGTACCGAACTCGTAGTCTATCTTACTGAAGGATCTACAGCATGATTGTTTATAATAGTTAACTGTAATAAGATGATGAGGCTGTTCTTATTTTTATTGGTGGAACCACTTTTGTGTTTGAGTTGACATTGATTTTCCCAGGCGGAGTTCATGGAACATGATGAAAAACCTCTTCCTATAGATATTCGCCTACTTGGGGCTCTTGCTGAAAAGGTATGCTGCATGTTGCACCTGAGGAGCTATCTTGCCTAAAGTTGCATAATATGTCTTTTAATCATCGCCTCTTTATTTTAGTGTCGAGCATTCGCGAAGGCTTTGCATTATAAAGAGATGGAATTCGAAGGTGCACGCTCTAACAGGATGGACGCAAACCCCGTTGCTGTAGTAGAAGCACTGATACATATAAACAATCAGTTACACCAGCACGAGGTGTTTAGTTGTCTCTTCATTCGGCTGATTTTCACTGAGTTTCTTATATGATGTCTTTGTAATATTTCTCTTATTCTGTCGCTCTATTTTAGGATATCTTAGGTCATTGATGTTTGTTTTGTTTTGTTTTGTTCTTTAGGCTGCAGTTGGAATATTGACCTATGCCCAGCAGCATTTGAACGTTCAACTGAAGGAATCATGGTATCATTCGACTACTGCAGTTGTGAATTTTCGCTACTGCCATGCTATTCATCTAAAAGATCATTGTCATTTATGATGTTTCCTCATTCGTGGATTGTTTCTGTCATGCAACATCTTGGTTGGCGATGTTTTCAATTAAAATACTCACATCAGTTTTTGCAATGTTCAAGGTATGAGAAACTTCAGCGGTGGGATAATGCGCTTGTGGCATACACTGGCAAAGCCTCACAAGTATCAAATCCACATCTTGTTTTGGATGCTACGTTAGGTCTGTAGTCTGTATTTAATCATGCAGTTCAGCTTTTTGTTGTTTTTTATTTTTACGTTATTTGTTTGTGTAAGTACATCTCATGTCTTGTGGATTTTCAGACACCAAATCTGCATATGGAAAAATATTTTCAGACATCACATCCCCTGAAAAAGTATTTTCAAACGTCATATCTCTTTATGAAAAACATGCATTTATGCCGAAAATCTGTGCACTAAAGCTTGAATGCTTAAAGATATTAATGCCAAATGAGCAGACAGATTTTTACTGTTGCAATGTTGATATGGTCATAATCTTATTTTCAAAGCTTGAATAGTAGAGATAAAGTAGTCAAAAGTTTTTTAGTCGCCAAATGATACTGGATGTGCTATATGTGCTACTTTTTTATGACTGCTTCTTGATAAACTCAACTAGGCTATGATTATTGTGGTATCCGGAAGGTCGTCGCCACGCGGCACGTCACTTACCAGTAGCCCATGGCCCAATGGCGTAGAGCAAAAGAGCCCTCCGGGCCCATGCCCTTCTTCTCCGCATCTGTAAACAAGTAAATTCTTTTGGCTCCATGTCCCTCTGTCTCTGGGACCCCTCGATGGAGTTTCAATGGATACAATTAGTTACAAAGATCTCCATGGTGTCTCCTATCTATCTACAACACACTCAAATATGCCTCCATTGAGCCTGGCGACTCAAAAAATCATTGTTCAGGAGCACAACCTAGATACCTTGCTCGGGACCAAAGGAATCAAGTGGTTTGGAGGCTAGAGCAATGGGTTGGGGAGGTGCATTGGCCAACATTGACCTATGTTACCAGAAACACAAATACCCTAACAAGTTACATAGTGGAGCTCATATTCCGAAACATGGTAGAATTATGTTCCGAACTGATAAATTTAACAATCGTATTGTTTTGTTAGCATACTCCTATTTTGACAATTTCCCACAAATTGTCCAAATACTCCTACGAAGGTGTTTTTAATGATAATATTACAAACACCCCTTTGCTTTGTAACTTTTGTTAGATGTTTGTCATTTCTACGATGTACATTTTATATCTTGAAGGATGTGTCATAATGACCAACTAATAGCTCCATATTATAATACGACTTCTCATTACCTCTGCAAGGTCACTGACGTTAAGATTTGCAAAGATGGTTCTATCACATATAAGATGCCTTATGCTAAGGCATAAGGAATGGCCACAGGCCCTTGGGTGATTTGGACCCCTCCTTCAACTCTCATATGTAAATGAAGGTCCAAGCATACAAAGCCACGACCATTCAACTACATTACACCACTCTCTGTTTGACCTTTCTCCATTTTCTATTCCTTTCCCTCTTAACTGTAGCCCAAGCTCTCCCCTCCTCTTCCGGTCGTCCCGAGTCATTGTTGTACCCCCCCCCATTCCTTAAGGCCAACTCAGGTACACTTGCAGTGATATCTACAATTATTTACTTAGTGTTGGCTATCTCGTGAATAATGTCTTGACAATGAGCTTTTTTGGGCGATGTTCTCTGTAGAACCATAGGTCAACTTGTGACATCATGCCATCTGGTCGTCCTCAAGTCATTGTGTTTTCTTAAAATCTGCACAGCAAGCCTTTTTAGTCACCTTGAGTTGATTCTGCTTGTTGTCTGCCCTTCTATCAATATATATTCACATCAATCCTATACGGCGGGCATGCATGCTTGTGATCTACAATTTTTGTTGTCTATGGTAGGTTCACCTGTGAATTTATGTAATTGAAGATCAAACCGTTTACCTTTTGCCGCAAGCTCACAATGAAACAATAGATGATTACACATATTTTGTCTTCTTGCATGTACAGAACATTTAGCAGGTGTTCTTCATCAAGAATTAGAGGCCACTTACATACCTTATTCTAGGAATTAGGAGTGATCATCTGCTTAGGGGGTTTTTATCTTCTTTTTTGTGGGGAGTGAGGGGGAGAGGGGCTGGCAACTTTTTGTTGTAGTTTTTGTCAATCGCCAACAAAAAGGAATTTCATAATATAGCAGAAGAAAAAGAAGAAACAAACAGTACAAAGGTCCTTACACTCCAGTATTCTAAAAATAGCTTTTCCTTTAATTGTAGTATCATGTTGCTTGTGTTAATTGCTATCTCTAAGATTTTGTGTTTTTCAGGACGGATGCGATGCCTTGCTGCATTAGCTCGTTGGGAAGAGCTTAGCAACCTGTGCAAGGAATACTGGACCCCTGCCGAGCCAGCAGCTCGACTAGAGATGGCTCCACTGGTTTGTTTAGACATCGAGTGGCTGTCAAAACATATTCTTTGATTTCTTTCTGCTGTTACTAAAGTATCTGGCGTGGATGTCCCAGGCTGCGGGTGCTGCGTGGCACATGGGAGAGTGGGATCAGATGGCAGAATATGTTTCTCGACTGGATGATGGGGATGAAACCAAACTTAAGGTTTTGGGAAACACTGCTGCTACTGGAGATGGAAGTAGTAATGGCACATTCTTCAGGGCTGTCCTACTGGTTCGTAAGGGGAAGGTATGCTTCTTTCTCTTTGTTTTGACTACTACGAAAAATTAGGTTTCTCAATTACTTGTCAAAGTTTACTATGTCTCCAGTATGATGAAGCAAGGGAATTTGTTGAGAGAGCAAGGAAATGTTTAGCTACTGAGCTTGCTGCTTTGGTTAGTTTCTGATCCCTTCTCATATGCTTTCAGTTCCATCTTGCCTTCAGTATTATAGTCTTTGACAAATTAATTTCTGGTCATTGACCATATTGTATTGCGTTGATAAATTAGGATTGCCATTGTATGCATTAGATGGTTGTTGGGTCATGTAAATTTCTTTGATGCTGGTGTAGCAAGACAACAGAGTTTTTGATTTTATTTTTTAGAAGCCCCATCAATATGGGCGTTAGTTTTTGGTTGCTGTTTTCGTTAAAAGACAATAGATATGTTCGACCATTTTTTTCATGTTGTATTGCCCTTCATCTGTGAGCATTCTTGTATATTTATTTAATAACGATTTAACTGGTGACACCACTGATGTAGATGGGTTTTCAGTGCATCTTTTCATTAATTTCGGAGGTAGTGTCATTACTCACATTTGATGATAGTATCATGCCTATGTTTGATTGGTCGTGGACGTGGAGTTCAGCTGGTCACAAAAAGTCACCTGTTTTGATAATAACAGTAGCTTTATTTTTTCCTTCTCAGTTTTTATCATAAGTTAAATAATCATTCTTTATATTGTGCGTAATATGGTTAGATTGCTGGTATTTGTTCACATATTGTGATGACGTGATCGTCCAGGACCCATACGTTTACATGTTGCTGCCTTGCTGTACCAGTTTTCCACACCTATACTCGAAAGCAATTCATTTCATTCTGTAAACTATCCCTAATATTATCTGAAGAGTTCTATATAGTGACTTCCAAATGATAACTACAAATAGAGAAAAGATAATCTGGCAACAATATATATTGATAAATCCTAAAATAAGTTAAATAACCACTAAAGCTGCAAGATAATAACCTAAGTAGATAATTATTTCGTGAATAAATATCCTCCAGGATCAAATTCAAATAACCTCTCTTGTTCCCTATCAAGGAGTCTCTATAGTACTACATCTATGTCACCCCCAATCTCTCCATCTTTGTGACTAATCGAACCTACAGAACGAACATGTTTTACATTTTGGCATCTTATGATTTTCAAACCTTCACTTCGTCTTTATTAGACTATTTGTACTTCAATTGTTAGTAAACTTGCACTAGTTAACTATACTCTGTTTCACTCCAACTTACTTCAAACCCCTTAAACAGAAGCAAGCTAATCATATTTGGAAAAATAAAAAGAGAAAACAAAGTGCCATTTGTTGGAGTCGGCCCCCAAGAAACAGATACCCTGCTCATAAATGTTTTTTCACAAGGCAGAAGTAATAAGTACGTGAGTTCCTGCAGAAAATGCTTGTTTAAGCTCCTGTGGAACAGTGTATGTTTTTGTTTGAACATCTGCCTATTGAAGTTAACAGATGTCATTTAGCTTTTCCAAAAGACTTGGTATGTTTTGAAATAAGTTAAATAGCATGATGTGTCAGTATTAAATTTTGTTGCTATTCAGGTCTTAGAGAGCTACGAGCGTGCATACAGCAATATGGTTCGTGTTCAGCAGCTGTCAGAGTTAGAGGAGGTTTGCTCTGTTTTATTTCGTAAATCCACTTCACTGCATGAACTGAAGTTCTTATGAGTTAGAAAAATTGGATTTCACCAGGTCATTGATTACTGTACTCTTCCTTTGGGGAACCCTGTTGCTGAAGGGCGTCGTGCACTTATTCGCAATATGTGGAATGAACGCATAAAAGGCACTAAACGAAATGTTGAGGTAAATATGCTTTCAGGGCTTCTTGACTTGGTTTTTACAGCTCCCTCCCACCATGCGTGTTGTCACATCCAATAAAGTTTAACATAAGGGGAGGAGTCACACATTTGCACATAGATGTGGCCATAACTCTATCTCTGAATCACGGCGAGTCATCCTACGACGCTTATTGAACCCATTCTTGTTGGAATTTGGCTTCAGAAGGTTAGACAGAATAAACATCTGCTTTTCTTCCGGAAAGAAAGAAAGTAAATAATTACTTCCTCTCGGGGATAGAAAAAATTGTTGTCTGACACTAAAAAGACATGGATATCTACTGATATTTGTTCGAGGGTGTATAAGTGGCAGTCATTAACCGTTTGCAGTTGACAAGTTAAAGACAGTGACAAAAACTTGTTGGGCTGGCATATGCAATGCTTGTGAAGCCGTTATTTTGACATTGTTTCTTAGCTGTTGACTGGTAATGAGTCATACAGGCTAAGAAGCGGATACTCAAGAATTGTGTGCAATGGAATATAAGTTTGAGCTGATGAGGTAGGAAAACAATGTACATTCATTTGACTGTGGACTTGAAGGATTAGAAGATGGAAGGCCGATGAGTTAGGCTACATAGTGGATGCTTTTCTACTCAACAATGGATGTTGAGAAGAATGATGTGGTTGGACTGGGCATTATGTGGGTTGGAATGCAGCTTGCCACTACCGGGGAAAGTGATCTACCACCCATTATTCAAGATTGCACCCACAGTTGGGTAACTAAACCACAATATAGCCACCCCTTTGAGGGAAAAAACCAAGCACGAGCTAGCATATGTTGAGTGGATATTTGAATTTCTAGGTTGCTGCTTTTGTTATGCAAGGAAGGAGGTTTGTGGCAGAGAGGAGTCTGGTCAATCAATTCCTGAACCAACATAGCAACTAATGCTCCAAAGGGTTCAAAATCCATGTTACACATGCCTACAAGTAATGCCACTAATAAGGTTGAGTTGAAGAAAGCTCAGAAAAATATGCTTTTGCAAATGCACATTTGTGCCCCTTTCAAATGGCATGCTTGTGAACGCCGTGGTTCCTATATTGTTTTGTTCCCAAAATTGTTGTTGACTATTTGGCTCGTTTTTTTTCCTGATATACTGCTGTTTTCAAGGTTGTTTTTATGTGCACCCTATGCTTCTGTATAGGGTTCTTTTGTGTATACCCGCTCAAATTGCTTGACCAATTGGTTGTACAGGTTTGGCAAGCACTTTTGGATGTTAGGGCATTAGTATTGCCTCCTACAGAGGATGTTGAGACTTGGCTTAAGTTTGCCTCTCTGTGTCGGAAAAGTGGCAGAATTAGTCAGGCTAGATCTACTTTAGTAAAACTCTTACAGGTCAGTAGTGCTTTTCTATGGGCTGACTTTGGTGTGCAATTTGCTACTTGTATGATGATTTGGTCACTTGACTCTTTATGATTCAGTTTGACCCAGAAACAAGCCCTGAAATTATACAATACCATGGACCTCCTCAAGTGATGCTGGCATACTTAAAATACCAATGGTCTCTTGGAGAGGACCATAAACGTAGGGAAGCCTTCGCTAGATTGCAGGTATGGATTGAATTTTTCATTTCGGTTTCTCGCCGTGTCAACACACTATCTGTTGCATTTTCTGTTTCTCGTTTCCAACATCCTTGCTTTGTGGTCACTGTCTTTTCTTTAGGATCTAGCCATTGAGCTCTCAGCGTCAACAAATCTCCAACCAGCTACACCGAATGGTTTGATGGGTGTTTCAAATATTTCGCTTCTTGCCCGTGTAAATCTTAAACTTGGAAATTGGCGATGGGCACTTTCTCCTAGTTTGGATGATGATACTATAAAAGGTAATTGTCAGGCTCATTAACCGATGTACGTTTTTTTTATTTAATTAAATAAGAAACTTATTTTAAACTTTATTCTGAAGATATGTTAAATCGTACTTTTATAAAAAGTGTTTACGTAATGCGCTTTCTTTAGAAGTTATTCCGTAATTCTTGCGATAATTATACTTAATAGGAAAACATGGTTGAGAAAAACGCTTTTAGAAGTCGTTTATGCTAAAGACGCCTCTGTTCAGAAACCCTTGGCACCGCAGACACAGTTCATGTTTATTCCCCCTCCTGCTAACACCTCTTTTTACCAACCACACCTCCTTACCCAACTGTCCATCAACAATCAAAACCAAAACCCTTCTTTATCATGGGACGAATCCTCCTCTGCTACCGTTAACAAGGCATGTTAGAGGAAACCAAACTAAGCTCTTATTCTAAGTTTGTGGCAAGTAGCAACTACCCATCAATTTCTGCAATATGTTCGACGCCATGGGTTAGAAATTGATAATCACCTAAGAGAAGAACTAGAGAGAGGATTTTGAATTTGGAAAAAGTGGAGTTGGGTTTAGCGTTGAACGGTTTGGTGAAGGAGAGGGCATGAGGAGGCATTTGGGGTTTAAGTTTGTGGTGGGCAAATGGGGAAGTAAGTAGTGGTGTAGAGATTTGACGGAGAGAAGTATTGTTGCATTGAAGAGAGGCAGAGACGAAGCTGCAATCATCACGACCAGTTTGCAAACTCTTGTGAAGAGGCTTGATTCAAAAGCATGATTATAGAAGCGTTTTATTCCTAATCACGCTTTTAAGCTCCTAGGGTTTATCGTTAGGGTATCAAGCTGGTCAAGATACGCGCCACCATCAACATGCCGCCACCGCGCAATATCAAGGAGCTACGAAGCCTACTTGGACAACTACTGCCCCTTTTTCATATCCAAAGCAAGTACCGGGTGTGAATTTATGAACCAACTACTCGATTAGTGGCCATTTCGAATGGACCAATAAGTGTCAAGAGTACTTCAGGAAACTGAAGATGTGAGTTTTAAAAGTTAATTATCTTCAATTTTTTTGTTTAAACGGAATAACTAACAACAAAAGCGTGTTTCGCAAACACTTCTTAAAAATCTTGATTTGGAACGATGATTTAACGTGGTTGGGGAATAAAGTTCAGAGACGCCGGACGCGTGTTTTATTTAATAATTTTATAAAAAAAACCATGTATCGGTTAATGATTCGCAATCGTCATAATCAGTTTTCTTTAGTGTTCCCTGTCTTCTCTTTAGTCCAAGTCTTCTCTTCATGTTTCACTCGTCTTTCTTACGATTCATCTTCAATTTCCCAGACATCCTGAATGCATTTGGGAATGCGACTCACTATTCCTCAAAGTGGGCGAAAGCATGGCATACCTGGGCTCTGTTCAATACGGCAGTGATGTCTCAGTATACTGTAAGAGGTTTGTCCAACAAGGCAGCACAGTTTGTTGTTTCAGCTGTCACTGGGTACTTTCACTCCATAGCATGTGCAGCTAATGCTAAGGGAGTCGATGACAGTTTGCAGGTAATCATTTCCCTTGATCTTGAAGCTTGATGCAATATAGAAGTCATCCAAGATTTGGACTTACTAGTTATGCTCTTGTTACGTTATTTGTCAGAGCAATCCATTGTCTTAATCAACCTAGGAAGCACGGGTACGGGTACGCGATACGGCAAAAACCTAAAAAAGTAGGGTACGGGTACGGTTGGGTACGTAAGTGTAAATTTTATTTTTTTTCCCCCTATTTTACTATGTTCCATTGCACAAAGCCACAAAGGCACAAACTAAATAAAACACTCATTTTACCAACAAAAAGAAGCATAAATGAGAGTTAAAGAGTTCATAAGTGCATAGATGAAACAAGTGCAATGTCAAACAAGTGCAATGTCGTTTTAGAGTTAATACTTAATACTGAAAAAAAATTAATCATCTTTAACATTAATCATCTTCAATTTACAGTAAACTAATTTTCCATGCAATACAGTCAACTAATTTTTTTTAATTTACAGTATAAAAAAATTAAAAAATTAATCATCTTCAACATCACCAGTACCATCATTTACAGTATAAAATACAGTCAAGTTGTGAAAAAAAAAAACCGAGATTCACAGAGAGAATGCGAGAGAGAGAGAGAGAAGGCGAGAGAGAGAAAGAATACGAGAGAGAGAGCGAGAGAGAGAGACTTACCAAATTTGCAGAGGAGTCGTGAGGAGCTCAGAGCTCTGAGTATGGCTGCTGCTGCTGCTGTTGTAAAACATTTGAAGCCCTAAATCTAAACAATACGTCTGTTTGTGTGTTAAAAGGCATGCGAATTGCACATTAACCCCTTAACTTTTGAGTTTTTTCATTCGGGCCCCCAAAAGTTTTTAAAAAATTACATTTTCACCCAAACGTACCCAGATCTGTACCCAATCGAAGTACCCAGGTGTACCCAGCCGTACCAGGAATAGTGCAAAAGTACCCGGTACGTATTTTGCCGTACCCAGCCGTACCCGTACCCGGTACTCGTATGGCAACATTTTCGGAGTACCCGTGCTTCATAGTAATCAACCATTCATGTGAGAAAGCCATGTCATTTGCGCGCACTTTTTCCTCTCGTATGCACTTTTTCCCCTTGTATGAAGTGTGCCAACTTTTTGTCACTCATTTTACCCGAAAGGCCATATTTGATATCTTGTGTAGGAGGGATTGGATTACACGTGGGGGCCCATTAACTTGATTAGCCCTGATCCATATATTATCGCATTAATCACTTCTCACTCGACCAAAACAAACATGGTTATAACGACAAAAAACTTCACTATTAACCCCCCTCTTTGCTACCAATCCCAATCCCCTCCTCACTACCAATCCCCTCTAACCTACAACATGCATTGAGGTGTAAGAGGCTCTTGAAATTGAGGATTTGTAAGATAAAAAAGGTAACCTTCATGTAGCAATGGGAAGCAATGTGATGTAACTATGGTATGCCATGATCTCATTGCTTTACATGCGTAGAAGCTACTTGAAAGAGGATTTTATCAACGTTGCTCTTCAATGCCATGTGTACTCACTTCTTAGTTCTCTGTCTTCCAGTGTGAATAATAGCTGTGATGGACACAACACTGCAGTCACCATTTACGTTATGTAAACCATTTTAAATTTGTGAAATTAGTTGAAGTACCTATGCTGGTCACTTTCACTTGGATAAGTTTAAGCGATGTTCATCCAGTGTGTCTAGTTGGACAATGGGCATGCACACAAGAAGTGCGGTTTAAGAGCTCTATGTAGACTATATTGGTTCGTAAACTCTATTTATCTAGGATAAATTATGTAGTCAAGAAATATGAAATTTTTCTCCCAATGTTCTGGATGAGAATTTGATGAATCTGTTATAGTTATTCTCACATTGATTAATTATAACCTCCAAGCTAGTATATGAGCCTGAGCGGCCTCTCCACTCGTTGCCAATTGGTTTTGAATTGGATGCTTTAACATGGTATTAGAGCTAAGCCTTCGGAGGATTTTAGACAAGTCTCTCTTCATTATTTCCCTGTTGTTTGTGCCATAGGTGCATCATGTTTCGTTTTGATCCCAATGTTGTGGATCCGTTGTTTACCTCTCCACATGCGGGTCAAGGGTCGCACGTGCGGGGGATTGTTAGAGTTTGTCTTACATTGATAATTATAACCTAGCTAGTATATGAGCCTAGGCGGCCTCTCCACTCATTGCCAATTGGTTTTGAGTTGGATGCTTTAACAAAATCCAAGTCCGACATAAGAGACATGCCCACACTTGACACAAGCCCCGACTCCATGTAACATATGTAACATTAACTTGGGGCTTTCATCCTTTTACCTTTTGTGTAGGATTCATAGATTAAGTTCCCAGCTATGATCACAATTTAGTTGGCAACAACTAGAGGTTCTTTTTTTCCCCTGATTTTGTTTATTAATTGGCTCTACCCAGGCTCCCATTTTCACTGAATGGAATTACCATATTTAGGATTAAGTGGGAAAATAGAATTGTGTATTTGTTCACACATTATTTTGACGTGAAACTCTTGTTCTTAGAGGTGTCCTCGTCTATAACTGGGATGACTGACATGTGCCTGTTAAGTTACCAAATATCCCCAAACTTAAGCTGTTGGGAAACGGGCGCAAGATTTATATATCAAGCTATCCAATGGTGCCCCCATCCTGAAAATGTTTTTTGTTTATTGGGTCATTAGTTGTAACCCTCCGACATATGATTTACCTTTCTTCAATTTTCTTTTGGGTATTGCTCGTCTTTCAGGATATACTTCGCCTTCTTACTTTGTGGTTCAACCATGGAGCTACAGCAGAGGTTCAAAAGGCACTGCAGAAAGGATTTGCACTTGTTAATATCAACACATGGTTGGTTGTTTTGCCCCAGATTATTGCCAGAATACATTCAAATAATCATGCTGTGAGAGAGCTGATACAATCACTTTTAGTGCGAATTGGGCAGAGTCATCCACAGGTCGTTTTTCATGGTTCCTTTATTCTTTTTTCCAAAAATATAATAGTCTTGTGCTACTTTTGCAATGTGACCAATAAGAATATTTTCTTGTACAGAAGTTATTCGTATTTCGTATTAAAGATGTATAGTTAGTTTACGGGTATTTATCAAACTCGTTCATTGCCAGAGAGTTTTAGGAAATCCACTTGATGGTTGAAATATTCGAGGTTGAACTGCAATGCCTTCCGTAGTCCTTTTTTTTCTCCTCAATTTCAGAATGACTTCATTGGCCCATTCAATAAAACTAGATGTTCATATTAGACTGAGTTAAACCCTGAGATTTTCTTTTTCTTCTAAATTCATAGAAAGAATTGAATTAGGTAAGAAGGCACTGCACAATGCTGCACAAGCTTGTTCACAAGATATATTGTATGCTGGGATTATATCCTCTACATCTATAGGAATGTACTTTTCTTCTAATAGCCAACAGAAATGGAAGTTAGCAGTCCCCTCACGGCCATAAAGACAGAATAATTAGATTCCTTTCAAGAAAAGATGAATCTATCCATAAGCTTTGTCAGGGTTTTCCTAATGCCCCGCATTCCCTTCTACTAGTTCTTGACCAAGTCCTCAAATTGGGCCCAAACTTTCACCTAGCGTTTTACGCATTGAATGACAAGCCAACTCTCTTGGATTGAAGTTAAAAGTGAAACTTCATACTGAAGCGGTCGGTGATTGCATGTCATAAATGCACTAAATAATTACTAATGCACTGGCTGTTTTCTGTTGATGCCCTTAAGTGCATTTTCTAGTTCGGCTATTGATAGCACTATCTTTCTTAATTGATTGAATTCTACTGAGCAATGCAATCCGTGGACTAGTTTTCTATTGCATACTTGGTTGTAATCAACTGAAGCAGAAATATAATTTTCTGGACTTCCATGCTGATTGAAGCTTAACCTAGTATGATTGCCTATACATTCGGTCACACATAGCATTTAGTTGAATATGTTTGCTTTCGTGTTTTTCCCCCTCTCCTCTCCTTTTCTTTTTTTTGGTGAACTCCTTGACCCTTGTCTTCCATATTGCTTCGTTTTCTTTATTCCGTTATAATTTCTTCAATGCCAACAAAAGCCGCCCATATATTTTCCCATGTGCTACGAATTGTGTGAAAAGCGTGATATATGATGAGTTATGACACTAAGAAACTCAATGACCAGACCAAACAAACCAAGCTTAGCCTTAAGTCCCAGACTCTACATAAATCTGTTTCTCCGTTAAGCTATGTCAAATCCGTCGAGGACAACGTGTTATGTGATATTCAAGCAAACTGTCTTTTCGAAGTCCTGCCTCGAATGTCAATTTTGGAATATCCCTCCCCTCAGTTCTACCATCTATTGTAATCTTATCACTACTCCTAACTACTGCATTTACCTATCTGCAATAGACGTGCCCAAACCGCCTTACTCTATTCTCTCATCTTATCTTCTATCAGAGCTAACTCTACCATCTTGTGAAGGTTTTCGTTTCTAATTCGATCTCGCAAAAGTCTTCCCACATCCATATCAATATTCCCATTTCAGCCACACTCATCTTACTCACATGTTTCTTCTTAGTAGCCCAACAATCCGTGCAATATTACATGACTGGTCTTATAGCGGTACTGTGAAATCTTCCCTTCAACTTCAAGGGTATCCTATGGTCACACAACACTCCCAAAGCACATTGCCACTTGACTAAGCCAACTTGTACTCTATCCTTATTAATACTATCTTACCTTGACGTGGACTTATTTTGTTTCTCGTTCTTAGGTGCATCAGTTTATGTCTGCACCTTGACTTCCACATTGGGAAGCAGTTTTTAGAATTGTGAAGTATCTCAAGGCACATCCTAGAAGTGGTCTGTTTCATAGTGCAATGGGTCATAGGTCGAGTATGATCCTTCCTTGAGGAGATAGGTGCAATTCATATTGCATCTAACCCTGTTTTCCAAGAGAGGACTAAGCACATTGATGTAGATTGCTACCTTGTTTGAGAGAAAGCGGATAGTGGTGTGGTAGCTACCCCTTTTTGTTCATTGGGGCTCCAAGCTGATGTTTTCACCAAACTGTTGTGCAAGCCGTGTTTACATTTTACTGTGTAACATCGTTGATATCTGCCCAGCTTGAGGGGTAGTGCTAGGATTTATTTTTTTGGTATTTGTGAGTGAGGGTGTTTTAGTCTTTATTATTTTGTACTCTCAATATATATGTCTTATTGTGTTAGGGGAAACACTTATCCATTCATAACACGACTTTTGAGTGTATTTCTTCTTTTCTTTTTTGTTCCCTCTAAATAAGGTGTTGATGTACTAAAGGAATTCAATTTTTTTCACAGGCTCTTATGTACCCCCTTCTTGTGGCTTGTAAATCAATAAGCCCTTTACGTAGAGCTGCCGCTCAAGAAGTGGTTGATAAAGTTAGGCAACATAGTGGTGTTCTTGTTGATCAGGTGAAACAATAATTCTGTCCTGTGCACAATTCGATTTTGGTATCAATGGTAACAAGTTGGTGTTTTTTGCTGTATTTTTGTTGATCTGACATTAGGCTTTTATTATGAAGGCACAACTTGTGTCAAAGGAGTTAATCAGGGTCGCAATACTTTGGCATGAAATGTGGCATGAGGCACTTGAAGAAGCCAGCCGTTTATATTTTGGTGAGCAGAACATTGAGGGAATGTTAAAGGTGTTAGAGCCATTGCATGAAATGCTTGATAATGGGGCAATGGCAAACAACACAACCATAAAAGAGAAAGCTTTCATTCAGGTAATTGCTCTTTTTAGTTTCTTCAATAATAAAATTTGTCCTTCATGTGTAAATGTGACAAAAGTTAACGAAGGGTATGCTCTTTCGTCTTAGTCTGCAATGTTTTTCCTGTACTTGTTCTGATCCATGTTACACGAGGCAATTCGGGTGACATTGAGGCTAACCAATTGCTCCCAGTTACTCATGCCTATGTTTGTTCCAGTTTAACAGATCGTTTATGTAATAGTCCAAACTGTAGAATATTTGTGACGGTTACTATAATTGGGCGTAGTTTAGTTTTTGGCTTCCATTTTGCATGCAAGCAAACAAATCCTTAATGGAAGCAAATGAGGTATATGTGCACTTGAGTTTAAGCATGCATATGTGGGTTTTGATTGTATCTATATATATGTGGCAGTTTCAAGATATATAAGAATAGAAAGATGGATGAGAATAAAAACATAAAAGGATTGGAAAGGAAGGTGGGGAGGACGAGGTGTCATTTATGGGAAGCATTCTTTGGTCAGTAGTCATGCATGTTTAATAGTATGAAGTAAGCATGAAAGCTGCTCTTACGGGGGTTTGGCTACAGAGGGGGTAAAGGGAGGTGTACAGGAGATTTTTAAGGAGTGGGTACGCAGAGAAAGGATGAGAAAAAGAAAAGAGGACAAGGGAACAAGGCAAGGTAGAGATGAATTAAGCACTTAGTGTGTAAAGAGAGGAAGGGTGGAATCTATGCACGAGAAATTTCGGGAGGTACAGTTTGGGAGTTAGAGAATTTGATGGGGTTTTATCTAATCTAATTTTTAGGTTTAAACACCATATTTTGGTATTTGGTTTAATACTCTTTTGTGTTGAAGATAGGGTTGTTACAGTTGACACTTTTGAGCCACGTGGTTAGGTTAAGGGGTAGCAGGTCAGTTGGCACGGGTCGTTACCGTTTAATAGTTTATGGCATCAGATATTGAACCAAGGATTACCAATCTGTCAATGTATACCAAAACCTGTAGCATATGAGCTTGGAAACTTCGCTAACTATTGCACCTTCAATTTGATTCCAGGCATACCACCATGAATTGTTGGAAGCCTATGAGTGCTGCATGAATTACAAGAGAAGTGGAAGAGATGGAGATCTTACACAGGTATTAATCATCTGTGACATCTAACTGTGGTTCTCTATGTTGCTTGGATTCTTAATCTTTGTAATGGGTATTTGTCACGTTGTTTCCAAATTTGGGCCTTTTGTTACTAATTATGAGTCTTATGACACAGCTGTCTTTCTTCTACAGCTTCTCATGAATTGTAAGATCTGCCATGCGTAATCTGTAACAGTAACTTTTCTATGTTTGAGGTTTTCTTACATTTAACATTGCCCACTCTTCAACTACTTCCATTTTTTCTTGCATTTCCTATGTTGATCATCCTGGAGTAAAAGAAAATTGGCCAGACGTGGACAAGTTATGTGATTAAACCTCCCTTCTTGGCGGATGTTATTGATTTTGGAGCCTTGTGCTTCGCTCTTTAACTTAATTTAAGGAGCCTTTATTTCTTCCTTGGTGATTTTTGTGTAATTATTATGTCGTGCTGAGCAACTTGCTCAAATTAAGAAAATGACACTTCTATGTGATTTATTCTGTGCTTGCTTTTTTAGTGTGGAAAATTTGAGAAGTTCTATGATCAAATCCGGTAAATATTCCTTAGAACTTTGTAGCTAGCTGTTTTTTTGCATCTTTTTATCCTTGTAGTATTTTTTTGGGACATGTACGAGTAAATTGTTTGTGTAACATCTGTAATTTATTCAAATGGAGTGTTGTCAATTTGTTTTGTATGTCAAGATATTAACATGACATGGATAAAGTTTGACCCATCAATTGTTAAATAAGGTTGTTTATCAGTTTATATATTCCCTGAAATATTTGCTAGAGACTTTTCTGGTGATGTTTCATGTCTTTGAATTTGCTTGCATCGGCCATGCTTAGTTGCCTTGGGCTTTGAACTGTTGTTTGGCCCATCCTTGTCATGAGTCATGACCTGCGGTTACCTAGTTTTAATTTAATTTAATTTATTTTTTATTTGACCAGGCGTGGGATCTGTATTATCATGTCTTTAGACGGATAGATAAGCAGCTTCATTCGCTTACTACTCTGGACCTACAGGCAAGAATCATACTGTCTTTGTATTGGATTCACGTTTTGCTACTCCAAGACTAACCTGTATTTTCTTTGCATGATCAGTCTGTTTCCCCCGAATTGTTGGAGTGTCGCGATTTGGAGCTTGCTGTCCCCGGCACGTACCGAGCAGGTAAAATCAAGGTCGTATTTGGAAATATTCTCTTGGAACTAAGTTAGGGTCTGTTTTGTTAGACATTGACGTGCACTTCTTTTCATATTTCAGATTCGCCAGTGGTGACAATAAAATCATTTGCGCCCCAGCTTGAGGTCATAACCTCCAAGCAGCGACCTAGGAAATTGACAATTCATGGGAGCAATGGAGAGGATTTTGCTTTCCTGTTGAAGGGCCACGAAGATCTACGCCAAGATGAACGTGTCATGCAGGTTTTTACTCCTCTCTGATAATGAGGGCTAGTGGATAATTCTGTTGTCCAGTTGGATTCTGAGGCCCATTGACTATGACGGTTATTTTTTCTACCATATTATATGTTGTTGGTTTCACTATTGTCTGGTTACTAACATTGTTATATGAATTTGACGCCAAATTTTTTCCAGCTCTTTGGATTGGTGAACACACTGCTAGAAAATGCTAGGAAAACCTCAGAGAAAGATCTTTCCATCCAAAGATATTCTGTCATTCCGTTATCTCCAAACAGTGGATTAATAGGGTGGGTCCCAGATTGCGACACGTTACACCATCTAATTCGGGATTACAGGGATGCTAGAAAGGTCAGTAGAGAATTGTCATCCCCTCTCTTCTTCCCCCGATTTTTTTTTCCATAAAAAACCAGCCCTTTCCTCTGTGTCTTCTTTCATCTTTTCCTTGATGCATGCTTTTGGTTAACAGATCACCTTAAATCAAGAGCACAAACTTATGCTTAGTTTCGCTCCGGATTATGATAATTTGCCACTTATAGCTAAAGTGGAGGTCTTTGAGTTTGCACTGCAAAACACTGAAGGAAATGATCTCGCGAGGGTATGTTATGTTAGAGTAGTATGCTGAGTTCTCTCTCTCTCTCCTGTTTTATTGTTTCTCAAGATTGTAATTTGGCTACCACAGGTCCTTTGGTTAAAAAGTCGCACTTCTGAGGTCTGGCTACACAGGAGGACAAATTATACAAGAAGCTTGGCTGTCATGAGCATGGTATCACTTCCATTCATATTGTTTGAATCTCCTTTTGAAAAACAAGCAGGACCCAGCTGTTTATGGTTCCACGAAATTACCATGGTGTATCTTCCATATACGATCTGTTTCAGAACATTCCATGAGTCAGTAATTTCCCAATACCTAAAAAAGTAGATGTACACATTTTTACGCAAAATCTGTACAAATTGATTGCACTTATTGGTCTTTTGCTTAGCTGGGCCATAAAGGTTACTCGATTTATTTTTTGGTAAAATTCACTTGGTAGATCTGACCACAGTAGAGGTGTTCACGGATCGGATTTGGCCGGTTCGGATACGGATCCGATCCGATCCGGTCATAACGGATTTGGGTTCTTAGGATCCGAGAACCATCCGTAGGTGACATACGGATGGATCGGATCGGATACGGATTTCGCGGATCGGTTCCGGATGGATTTGACGGATTGAGCTATGACTAATGAGCCTCTAACTTGGGCCAATCTAGAAAATTTTCCAAATCATTTTCGAGCCCATTTTCCGGCCCAAACATTTCTCAAGAGTGACTATTTTTGAAGCCTATTTTTTCCACCCCATTTGGTGGTTCACACTTCACTCAACAAGCCAACAACAGTAGCTAACTGGAGTACTGGGTAGTGAGGTGCCGCATGGATGGATTGGAGAGAGAGAGAGACTTAGGCTTAGGGTTAGGGTAAGTGACTGGGGACCTGGGGTAGTGTCGTAGTGGGTACTGGACTATTGGGTAGTATTGGCCATTGGGTAATGTGGTGTGGGAGTGGGACAGTGGGTAATGGGTTACAGAATAGTAGAATACGCTTTTTTTTTTTTTTTTTCAATGGGCGGTTCGGATTTATCCGGATCCGATCCGGAACCGTGAACTTATGTGTTGGAGGATCCGCAATCCATCCGTACATACCTCGGATGGATCAACGGATGGTTTAGATTGGTCGGATTGGCGGATCGGATGATCCGCTGAGCAGCCCTAGACCACAGTGGATATTTTCGACCCTATGTCAGAGGTGGGAAGATTATATTAGTGTCACTGGTTTGTGTGTTTTTGTATATTACCAAAATCATGTTATGATGTTGAAACTCACGATTATTTGAGGTCAATTAGTTTATCTGGATTAGCAAAATGTGCGCCAAAACACCCCTCTCCTGTGTGTGTCAACTATATGCAGCACAATATGCTTTAGAATGGTGAAGCATATATTTTCGGCACATAGCCTTGTCCACATTGTGTGGCATGCCTGAATACAACTTGTGTATTTCTTTTTGTTCTCATGGGCATTGTACATAAAGATAGCCGGCACCTCTTTCAGGTTGGTTACCTCCTTGGCTTAGGCGATCGGCACCCTAGTAACCTAATGCTGCATCGTTACAGGTATTTTTATGATTGGAAGATAACTGGTAGTTTCATTACTCTCTTTCATCCATGATTAAGGTCTCAAAATTATTAGATTAATTGTTGCTCATCGATCTTGCAGTGGAAAGATATTGCACATTGATTTTGGAGACTGTTTTGAAGCGTCAATGAACCGAGAGAAGTTCCCTGAGAAGGTATATGTTCTTGTTTTCAACTCCTGTGGATAAAATTTACACACTTAAGGTGTGTCTATGGCTTTGGCTTTATGGTATACCATCTTACCTGAAAGTGACAATGTAGGTTCCCTTCCGATTGACTAGAATGCTAGTGAAGGCTATGGAAGTTAGCGGTATTGAAGGCAACTTCCTCTTGACGTGCGAAAATGTGATGCAGGTTCTTCGAGCAAATAAGGATAGTGTCATGGCTATGATGGAGGTATAGGAACCATGCTTCCTCTTTTGTAGATGTGTTTCATTGATATCTTCTCGTAATTAGTATAACCTGAAAAGTAAGGAGAGTAGTACCCTATACGGTACTTTAAAATTCAACATCCCCCTTCCAATCAAGGTTATACATGGATATAGAGCAAGTAATGCAAAATATGATACTATTCTCTCTCTCTCTCTCTCTCACACACACACACACACACAGTGCGTGTGGGCGTGTACGTTTGTGTGTCTCTTCTTTGGGTTAATGAGGGGTTGACATGAAAACTTTTGGTGCACAGCCATTGACAGTAAATCCCATTGTGTGTTTCTGTCTCTTATTTGGGTGGATGAGGGATTGGCATGAAAACTTTTTGTGGATGGCCATTAAAAAATGGAACCCAATTGTAGTATCAAAGTAGGAATGGCTAATGTTCCGCTATTTAAGAACAAAAGCTAAAAACTAGCTCCACCTGCTTTCAGGCCTTTGTTCATGACCCCCTAATAAACTGGCGCCTTTTCAACTTCAATGAAGTTCCTCTGGCCAGTACTCATGTTCCCGCAGTTGTGAATAGTGAAGAAACTGCTCCCAATAGAGAGCTACTTCAACCTCAACGGGGTGCTCGAGAGAGGGAACTTCTTCAGGTATATTCAATAACTCTTATGTCAAACCTAGTTTGTGCTTTTGAATTTTTCTTTATAGTTTCAATGTGTATGTGCAGGCTGTCAATCAGTTAGGTGATGCTAATGAGGTCTTGAATCAACGTGCTGTGGTTGTTATGGCTCGGATGAGTCATAAGCTTACGGGGCGTGATTTTAACACTGGTTCTTCGGTATCAACAAACTCCATTCAACATGCAATAGACCACAATTCATTGATCGCTGGAGATACTCGTGAAGTTGAACATGGATTATCTGTTAAACAACAAGTTGGGAAGTTGATTCTTCAAGCTACATCACATGAAAATTTGTGTCAAAATTACGTCGGGTATGATGGTTTTCTTGCACGTTCTTGTTTAGGGTTTAGGGTCATACGCATCTGCTTAGTCGGTTTTTATTTTGCCAACAAAGCTTATATTTGTCCAGGTTTTTCCCTGCAACAATGATATGTTTGTAAGTTCACTAATTTTTGCAATCAAAATTCCTTTGAGATTGCTAAAAAAAACCTCTAAGATGCTTAAAGAAACTTGCTGAAACAGGGCAAAGAAGTTGCCTGTTTCTTTTCTCGTTCACAGTGAACCTCATAAAAGCAGATAATAGAACTCTTTAGAGGTTTCTTTTTTAACCCACTTAAAAGAGTTGTAGGCCTTTTGATGAACGATGAAGCATGGATGCTTCATTTTAGTCATCAGCCGTATCCGACACGTCATACACGGACTTCCTCAGACATGCGAGGATATGGCATGTGGCGTATCTTTTTCCTTTTTATCCTTATATTCAATTGTTCTCCTTGAAGAAATTAGGCACAGACACATCGAAGGACAATTTGTTGAATAATCATATGTTTTCAGTTTCCATAAATAAATTCCAAACTGAGTTTAGTTTGCGGTCGTTTGTTGCATTTATGTTATATTAAGACATCCATTGTGAATTCTGCTTTTATTCAGTTCGGAAAATGGTTTCTTATCTCATGAATTGTTGGGAATTGTTGCCATTTCATATTCAGTTGCATTGATTCTGGGGTCATAAGGTGGTTGTATATTGGTTCGTTGACCTCTATTCCAACTCTCAACATCTTGACATATTTTTGCCTTTGTTCGGCTTCTGAAATTAACTGTTCAAACTGAATTCAATTCTGGATTTCTTAAATAGCTAAAATGCTTATGGAACCATTCTTTTGAATGATCAAGTCCACTGCACATGCCTACATATGCATGCACATACATGTAAAGACGTTCAATATCACTATCAAGATGTGCTTGATTTCTTCATTCCAGTTTTGGAGTTAGGAGATTCAGAATATCATTCAACATTTATTTATCGCGGTCAATATGTTTTTTGCTTTGCCTGTATGCTCAACTTGTACTTTTGTGCTGCTTAATTAATGGAAGAACCAATAGGACATCATACTTGTGAATCTGAGCTGTTTCATTTTATTTTATTTTTGGGCTACCTCTGGATCTGATTTCACTTATTTTCTGACGGCTGCTATTTTTTGCTCCACAGGTGGTGTCCTTTCTGGTAACTGGAAGGCTCGACCACGTTGTACATATGTTGTACATAGCTTTATTATAGGACCTAGTTGTCAGTGTTTTTTCCTCAATTTATTTGCCTATATTTATTTATTAAGGCTGTATATATAGCATCTCCGTAGCATTTCTCATGTAAGGTGTCCATGGTGCAAAAGCTGAATTGGAATGTTGTAAATCGTGATGCTGAGCAAATTCTTCTCCAGATCAATCCAGAAGTCACTTTTGCCTGGTAGCAATCATTGTTGCAACACTTTTTTTTTTTCTCTCTCAATTATTAGAAGACTACATTTGTAGATTGGCTTGTTTCACATGTGGCTGAAAGTTTGAGAGTTCATCTTCCACTCCAAGAGAGAGTACAACGATGTCTTGGATGTACCATGTGCGTTCTTGATCAACCCGTTCGCAAAAATCTAAGTTGTCTGGCAAAAATCCAGCAAGCTCCTTAAGCATGCACAATAATGCAGAAAACGAGGATTGCAGATCAGTTACTTTGGTCCTCTCCAATGCTTTAGAAGAGGTTTTGGTTTTTCGTGTTGCGCTTTTCAACATAAGAAACATTTGGGCTTCTTGATCTTCAGTTTTCTTTTTCCAGATATAAATCAAAGGCTACGTAAAAAGTGCACCACATATTTGCAGTTACTTGAGAATGCAATTCACATGCCGGCACAAGGGAATATGCAATGTCTCCATAAATTGAAAACAGCATTTTTGGGGGGAAAAAAACCCGGGAGAGAGAGAGAGAGAGAGAGAACAGTAAACTTTTTACAAAGAAATGACAATTAAAGATTCTACTCAACTGTTTTCTGATTGCTAGACCAGGAATAATCAAATCAGCACAATCAAGAAATTCTATTACATGAACACCGATGCTTCTCCCAAAAAAAACTAGTGCAAATTAAATTGTTGTACAAACCATAATCACAAGTCAGCTCATTTGACATTATAAAAGCGCCAAGAATCCAGTTAAAGGTAGCAAGAAGATTTGGGAAGCACCCATCTTCAATTGAGGACCGAGTCATTAAACCATTTGCTCGTCTCAATTTCTCAAGCGAAATGTCATGTACGGAGGATACATTTCCATTTAAGCAGCAAGTCGCTCCTTGTCCTTGCTCTGCATGAGGCTTAGAAGAAAATCTGTAAATATATGCTCGTATTCCGGCATTTTCCCAAACCCTGTAATGGCTCCCAAGAGTTAAGTTTATAAACAGAAGGCTGCGTGATTGACTCTGTGATTAACTCCAGCAAAGCTGATGCATGATGCATTAGCAGATCCTACTACTACAAAAGTACATGAGGTTTGAAAAGTGAGAAGACCGTGCACTACACAAATGAGACTAACTTGCCGTGAGCGACCAAATCAGATGAAATTACCATCAAAGATACCCAAAAGCCTTCCCAAACTGTGCCTTACTAGCCTGGAGTGTTAACATGCGGATGACCGCAGCACCTTCAAGCAATTAAAAAAGAAAGAGAGAAACATACTCCTTCCAGCTTTTCTTCAATGCATTTGACAAAAAAAGCCATCGGCAGATTGCTAAAAAAGGATTTTTAACCTAAATAATCCTCCTCACGGTCATTCACTACCCAGGCATAAGGTACAGGATCCAGGATATGGCTCTTAGATGGCAATTAATCATTTCCCAAAGTACCTCCAACTATCGATCATATTAAATAATCATGCACTTCTTCATACTAAAAAATGGTCTTAATGCGCTACACACACACACACAGAGGAAACAAGGGAAGACTTTTCCTACCATATTTCCACGGAACCAGCTCAAAAAAAAAAAAAAAAAAAATCAATACAAACAAATATCAACTAAGAACAGGTTTATTTACCCAAAAAAAAAAAAACTAAGAACAGGTTTTCACTTGCCAGGGAAGTAGTTGATGTCAATAACATAGTAGAGATCTCTGGTTCCATGCTCTCTAATAATATCTATGTTGAACAGCCGGAGACCCTAAATGATGCATTAAAACCAATTATCAGCAAAATATAGCCAGATTTATGCACGGTTTTCTGTATACCCACTGTTGAAGATAATAAACAAAAAGTTTCTCTATGATGCACTACACAACAAAAAGCTGAAAACAATGAAACGGACAGCAGAAAGCTACCAGTCGATGGCGCAGCTCCTTTGCAAGGCTCTCAAGCAAAGGTGTCGGCGGAAGTTCTGCAATAAATGGTAAATTCACGTAAATGAACCTGTAAGGCTCAAAAGTAAGCTCTCACGCCTTCTTTACACAATTAAACAATAATAGCATCCAAGCCTTGAAGTGGAAACATAAGTAGATCTCTTGTGTGGTACAGGACCAGAGGAAGAGGGGTTTTGAGTGGTAAAGACAGCTGTACATTTTAAAGGTAAGTGCTTGTAGCAATCTACCATTAAAAGCCAGGTCTGAGTGTCTGACCCATAACATCACCCAAAAAATTCATCGATCTGCAGGAGCTTACTAAGCAAGATGATGGAGGAAAACAAAAACAGAAGAACTCAAAAACCTGACCAGCAACAGCAGGGTCAAGATTAGCATCCTCAGCAGAAGCAGCAGCACATGAAACCCTTGGGAAACGGAATACTCCAGCAATTTTTGATAGTTCAGGATTATAGACATCAGGTAGAGAGAAGCGCCTAACCACCGTAATGGTTTCCCCGATAATGTAAACCTTAAAGAGAACACCACCTACAAGGAGGCAAGAAAAAGATGGATTCTGCTTAGAAACATGGTTCAGAAGGAATAAACGGTTAGGTCATGAATTTCTGAAACAGAACAGACAAAATACCATGGTTGATAAACTCCTGTACAACGAAAGGAGGTTCAAGGTTTGAAAGGGAGAATTCATCATAAGCAATAAATAGTTCATGTGATTTCGCACTTCCATCCACAAACAGTGGTTTTGCAACTGGAAAATTGTAAGCAAAAGAACAATTAGAAATCTTCAGTTTGAAAGAGTTGTAAAAAAAACACAAAAAATGTCATCACACGTAGTTATTTTCCCTTCTTAATCCCTGAGGACACCGAAACTCAAAATGGAACGAGTGACCTAAAATTCTTGAACTGCAACACTGGAACCAGCAGGCTACATGTATGCGGAAATGCAGCAACTGTGAGGACATACCTAGAGGTAGCTTTAATCCAGCTTTAGTAACTTCATCAGGAACAGACAATGGATCTTTTGTAATAACAAGCTGCCGCGGGACACCAACTCTTCCTATAAAAATAGTTGATAGCCAAAAAACAAAATGATCATATGTACAAAGAACAGGTCAATGGAACCAAAAAAGGTTAGCTCATTAGAACACCCCCAACATGAGCAAGATAATTACTTTTAATTTGATCAACAAATCTTCAAGCAAACAACAATTAGACCCCTCACTGGACAAAAAGAGTAAACCAATAATAAGGGATC
Source organism: Vaccinium vitis-idaea (assembly GCA_963854785.1). NCBI lineage: Eukaryota > Viridiplantae > Streptophyta > Magnoliopsida > Ericales > Ericaceae > Vaccinium > Vaccinium vitis-idaea. The sequence continues at coordinate 4,873,012 of OY978215.1, read as the reverse complement.
AGCAACATGATTCAGAGACTACCATAGCACTCAGGCAAGTTGAGATCAGGCACGTCCTCAAGCATAGACTGACGGTTGTATACATGTTGTATGGAATATGGGGGATCAAGAACAGTGACTTCTGGATGTTTTAGCCTGTAATCCTTCAAAAATTAAAAAAAAAAAAAAAGGAGGTAAAAATGAAGGACTTGATGTCACAGCATGGAAAAATTGTGCGCCACTAAGCATAAAGACTTAAGTAGGACAAATTCCAGGCCTGATTGCCTGTAAACTATGCTAAGAAAAACTCGGTAATCCAAACTCAGTATTGAAAGTCTTCGTCATAACATAAATAATAGGACGGGAGACTAAGGATCTAAACAACGTAGCATAAAAGAATCCTGGTTAATTTTACTAGAATTAGATTAAAAGACACAGATGAGCAGTGCCCAAAAACTCCCGCAAATTGCTACCGCGGCAATTTTGAAATCAGTGCAGAAGACTCAACATAATAATACAGGGTTAAAAATCAACCAGTGGCAAAAATAGTGTTTCTACATCCCGAGAATTTCCACTGATGCCCAGCATCACGCCTGCTTAACAGCATAAACGGAACCCAACCTGCTTCTTAAGAAACTTTATAAGTTTTCTCATAACTATTCAACCTATCTATCTGGTAGTGAGCCTAGGAATCATCCACTTGAAGCCCCGAATTTAATCAACTCAAAGAAACCAAGCCAGCATGCGATAGAATGGAAGAAAAAGTACTCTAAACTGATAGGAGGATGCATTTTCGCAACCACGCGTGGCAAGGCCTGAATAAGTTCCAGATTGATCATTAAAAAGTAAAGTCACTTGTTTGATCTCTTGAGGGACCAACCGATAAATGATTCATGTCGGAGAGAACAAAGATTCTGCAACTATGTCAGACAAAAATGAATTTTAAAGCCTCAGGCCCTCAGGAGATCTGGGTGTCCAACCACTGACCCGTCAGTTGACATCTTATCTCCAACACGAATAGGTAGCATGAATTACATTTTACTAGCATCATGAAATAGTGTGAATTCCAAATACAAATGCCATTCACTAAAATGAATTCACTGCACAACGATTACTTTCTTCATCTTATGATATCCAGAAGAAGTAAGGATCATGGGTTTAGATTGAGCGAACCTCGACAACCTGGCACCATTCCTTTCCAGACAACTGAAATAAACAAAAGACTTGTCAGACGTAAAATAAAACAAAGAGTAATCTATTCCGTATAATCAAAAGGGAAGCCTGTAAAACAAACAAAATTTAGGAAAGAAAAAGGAACTGGTCCCGACTGAACATTAAAGATGGTCTCAATAGCAAGAACATACTGTAAGAAAAACTTCCCGTCCCTTCCCCCAAAAAGGACAAAAGAGAGAATATAGAAGTAACCACCAACACGGTTTTGGAACAGTCAAATGAAAAAAGGAAGCTATTAAACAATAAGGAGTTTGGGTTTCCGTACAGAGAAATGAATACTAACCTTATGCAAAACGACGTCAAAAGGTCCTTGATCTGACAGTGGCCTGTTTCGATCTATGGCAATAAAAAAAATACCTTTATTTCTGCAATGGCATTTAACAATGCGTAATCAGAGAAGCAGCAAGAAGTTTCGGCCTAAACCAATCTAGCCAAACATATGTGAATAACTAAATAAACGAATGAACATAGAGAGACATGAGTAATTTTATCACGTGATATACAACAATGTTTTAAAAACCTGACCGGAGAGCGAAACGGAAATTGGACCGGGCGGATGGGCCACCGGTTCAACTGCGGTCGAACCGATATCGAATCATGACGTCATAATTATGTTAAAAATATATTAGAAATATATAACTGTATAGAAAGTTTGAGAAACTAAAGGAGTTGGGCTACACATTTGTTCCTGGTATATTTTTCCAATCCCACATTGGTGGGAAACAAAACCCACTCTATCTTTTCTTTCTATATAAGGTTGAGAAGCCTTCAGAAAATGCCTAGAGAGTCAATTAAAGGTGTGAGCTGGCATGGGTCCACTACCGAAGCACTTTTTTAACATAATGCGTGTGCGCCTCTGGCAATAAAGTGCACAAACACAGTTCAAAATTTTCGGTCTGGTTTGAGCAACCCAGGTCCAGATACTACGGGTAGGGACCACCTACTTGGAATGGTTTTCAACTTTTAGACCGGTTCTGAAAAAAGAGCGGTTTTTAAGTGAAACAGAACCAGAACAAGGTCCGGTAGACGAGCCAACCGGTTAAACATGCCAGTCCAGTCTGATTTTTAAAACACTGAAATACAGTATTAAGAAACATCCCAAAGAAATTTTAAACCTTCCACCCAAATATTGATTTCTCTGACCATGATGTTCTCATTTCCGATTATTTCTCTGTTTTTGACATATGTTTTCTCTTATAACATTCCAGCAAGAGGGTAACCCATTCTCTTGCAAAACAAACCCCTTTCAGGGATATTAAGGAGAGCTGGAGGGGGTAATGCCCGCCCACCCCCCACCCCCAAACAACGGCTTAGCCTCCAAGGCCTTAGCCCTTACTGATGAGCAAATTGCAATCCTTGATTTTGTTATCAATCTTTGCATGTGGAATTTTTTACTGTAGGTTGTGCCCAAATATTATAACTCCGATGCGGTAACAATGCTAAAAGGAAAAATTTATGGACTGCAAGAAAGATGAGTTGGAACTGAAAACCCACCATGTGATATTGATTCTTAACTTCCAAAAGAAAACATCCAAGAAACAGTAGTAAAAGAGAAGGCATGCAAGGGCAAACACGTGGTAAATTTCCAAAAGAAAACACATATTGTAAACTACACAAGAAAATATGAGGAATTGACTCTTAATATAACAGTGTAAACAAGTCTTAATGGGATATCTTAGAGAATATTCCCATTAAAGAAAAGTAAAATATGGCTAAGATTCCACATACCAACAATGGGTCTGCAAGGGATAATAAGTCAAGCAAATAGTAACCCAAGAATAATTCCCCATAATTTAACCACTATGGACAAGGACAACATTTCCCCTAAAACTGTAGAATCCACGGCTACTAGCAGATTGCAGAAAAACAGCTGGAACTCACATGCAAACTTTCTCCCAATACAAGCCCAACAAACCTAGAAAGATTTGACACACCGATATAGATACATCAAATTCCCTGCATATATCTAATATAGTAAGATAACTGAGTAACATGGAAAATACAAAAACTAACCCCATTTTCTTATTTCCCTTTTTCCCTCCCTCAAGTTTTCTGTTTTGGAAACAACTTGTTTTGGGGGTGTGGAAATCACCCTCCTTGTCAAATTCTAATGAAAAAGCAAACAAGAAGTTTTCTTTATTCTTCTCAAAACCTTTTCTTGAAAAGATTTCAACAAAACTGAAGCAGAAAACTGAAACCAAACAGGCTACGGAGCTAAAGTGAAGAAAGAAATGAAAATCGGAAAGACCAATTTTAAAAATTTCAAAACACATAAAACTCGAAAACTATACTACACAACCAGAACTTCACGAATTCGCATACAAAAGCATGTGAAAGCGTAACATACGAATCAGGTCGAAGAGTTTGAATACCTGGCCAACGCAACGAGTTTGGGCTGTAAAAAGCTCTGTTTTTTCTTCGATGTGAGGGCGTAACCGACCACAAGATTCTGCTTCAGTGGCAATAAGCCATCGCCGATCGAACACGCTCTAATTACTGCTTCGGATTCTTCTCTCTCCTCCTCTTCAATTTCTTCAATGTCCGAGATCTCTCCGTTCAACCTCATAACCACCTAAATCAAGAATTACCAATACCACCAATTCGCAGCTCAATCTAGGGTTCTCCTCGGTATAATCTGGATTCTGGTGTTCTCAGGTGTTAACTTTTGTCGAGCAGATCGTTTCCGTTGTTCATTTCTCGATTGTTTCACTCTCGATACGCACATCGACGCGCAGATATATATAAAGATCACTCTCTCTCTTCTGTCTCGATTCTGTTCAAAGGAACTGTTGGAGACTAGGAGTAGTTTTTTTTTCCCCTCCAAAAATTTATAATTATTAATAGAAGACCAAAAAAGTCTCTCTTATGCTAATAAAGTATAAGAGCATCCTTATTTGGTTTTTGCGCTCTCCAAAAATATTTGTTACTCCCTCCGTGCCATAAAGTTAGATCACTACAAAACTACGTGCAATTTTCAAATTAAAAAATAACGTGCTTACGAAAATAATTTTTTAGTCAATATGGATCTTGTTTGATAGATCTCATCGAGAACTTTTATACGGTGCAAAAAAATTCAAAAATTATTTTGATAAATACATTATTTTTTTGTTTGAAAATTGCACGTAGTTTCGTAGTGATCTAACTTTATGGGACGGAGGGAGTATATAACAAAAAGTGTTATAAACGGGGCACATAAAAGAGTTGTAAGTTTTCGAGAATGAAAGAATAGTACATTTGACATCTTTAAGATACTTTTAGTTTATCTATAAATTAAAATTGAGCCCATGAAAATTTGCTCTCCCGTCTTCTCTTTCCTCTTTCTCTTGCTGTTTCGTCCGACTCTCGCACAATTAATACCGCTCGTCCTCCCTGCTCTCCCTTTTCTACGACCAATTCCTCTGTTCCCCTATTCCAAAGCTATTTTGAACTGTTTTAAAATTTCAATATTTTAAAATTATAGCGTAATATAAAGGTTAGAAATGAATTGCAACAGAGCGTAACAGAGAAATTCCAGAACAGGTGATTTGTTCCCCTCCTTCCTCTTTCTACTAGGTCCCACAAAACCAACCCTAACTCACTCCTCGCAAAAAAACAAAAGTTCTATAATGGTCTATCAAATTAATTTCCTATTAGGGCATCTCGCCAGGCTACCTAAAATAGCTTTTAAGCAAATATAGGGAGCCAACTCCCCTAAAACCTCAAAAAATCAAGCTACCTATTCTCCCTCACCAAATTATTTTTGCTACAGTACCTACTCAAATTTGAGTAGGCACTATTTACTAACCTTTTCTTTTTTATTGTTTCTTTCGGTTGCTTTTCCCTGGTTTCATGAGAGTGAGAGAGAGAGAGAGAGGGAGAAGAATAGTTTTGAATAGTTAATAGGAAAATGTGTACTTTCCTGGGCAGAATACAACTCCTAAGATGGGGAGATTAGTTTTTTAAGGAGAAAAGTTTTTTTTTTAATAGACTTGAGGGGAATAGCTTAATATAGTAAAATTTGGATAGAGAGTCTGATTTTTTTGAGTTTTAGGGGAGTTGACTTGCTAAATTGTAAAAGATGTTTTTGTGGTTAAATTTGGTATTTTTTTTTGGTGAGACCGATAAGAATGCTCTAAAGTGCTCAAATAGAGTGCCAAAAAGTGTGAAATTTTTGTTATCTCCTTTTGTAGGATAAAATTTAACTCTAAAGTGGTCTAAATCTACCAAATGCAGATGCCCTAAGAGCCAACTATGGTACACTACTTTGTGTAAACCAAATGCACATAAGGTTACAGGGGATTCTTTTCGAGATCTCACATTAAACAATAGAGCTATTATATTCGTTTAAAACATTGCTTTAAGAATAGTTGCAAAAAATTTACCGGTTTGAATATCGGTAAGGATTTTATTTATTTTCGTCCCTAAATATCAATTCATTCAAATTTGTTTTTGCAAATTTAAGGATGAAAACCGATCAGCATATACCAATATCCAAGTAAGCCTTCTTTTTTTTTTCTTTTACAAAGATTCTTAAAGAAAATATGTGTTTAATAAATTGAACGGTTCCAAATATTTGTACGTAATCTCGAGATGGGTCCCAAACAATCACGCGTACAATTGGTGTACCCTATACCCTAGTTTTTTTTATTATTAAGGTAATTGGGTAAAGACCAACACAGTCAAAGATAAAGAGCTTGGCTAAGTGATTATGAGAAAATAATAAGTGCTTCTCCATAAGGTTATATGTTCTGTTCTCACGAATTCAGCCACATATTCCAAAACCTTGGGGTCACCGGAGGTTTGCCCGGTCGTTAATTTCAAGGCCTCGAAATTGGTCAAGGTGCGAGCAAGTTGACCCAAACATTTGATTATTGTCCACAGAGAGAGAGAGAGAGAGAGAGAGAGAGAGAGAGAGAGAGAGAGAGAGTAGTAGTAGTAGTAGTAGTCTGCAGTGTAGGAAATGAATTCATTTTGGTTTTCAGACCAGATTTTCCAATTATTAATCATTACTCACATCTCTCTCAAATCATTGCCTTTATTTTCAATTAGTATTACCATTTCTCTCTATCTCTTTCCAATTGTTATCTACATTTTCAATTATTATCCTCATTTTTCTCTTCAATCATTATCCTAAAAACCAAACCCGAAACCTAAACGAAGTAGGTTCGAAAGGTCTAGATATGAATGGCATCTGACCAGGTTCTACTTTAGTGCACGCTTAAGGGCAGTGCATCATCATTGTGCCACTTTATTACGTAGAAGATTTGATTCAAAGTTCCCTATATTGTTATATAGATTAGAAAATAGATACAGGACTCAAATCAATATTTTTTTTTTTGAACTATTTAAGGTTTATTAAAGACAGACATATTGTTTAGTTAAATTTTTTTCTCATAGTTTTTACTCCATTGTTCGTGGAGCTTGAAGAGAGACATAAAAAAATGTATTTCGATCCGTCTCATTTAGGAGTAGTTTGTTTCTTATAGAAGACCATGCTATCTTGAACTTCAAAAAATAATTTACTTCTTGATATTATGTTTTGAATTTTTTTTTTTGCACCATTTAAAAGATCTTAAAAAGTACTTTTGAGTGGTGTCCAAAAGTCTGAAAAACTATTCTCATAAATACTTAATTTTTAAGGTCAACATAACACGACTTTACATGCCAAAAAACAAAATGAGACGAATGGAGTGTCAAAATATGGAGACTAAAATTTAAAAAAAAAATCATATAAAAGTACACAGAAGACATGTCTTTTTCAAACTTGTAAGTCTTTAGTGGATTTTTTGAGACTTTAAGTTATAATTTTGTAATTTTTTTTATTCCATTTGTTTTTTTTTGGGTAAATTTTTTATTCCATTTGTTCATCCAAAAAGTTTAATTCGAATCTAATAAAAAATAAAAATAAAACAACCAAAAGACCCATCAAAGGGAACCTCAAAGTAATAGGTGTTATTAAATTTTCAGCTCTTTATTTTCAACTTTTTGACTTTATGAATTATAGTCAGATTGTATTTTGAATGTAGAGTATATGGGAGAAATTTGCAGAATGAATTTTACAACAAGAGTAGTGTTTGAGAGATATTTGCAGAATATATTCTATAAGCTTGAGATTGTTGAAAACTTGGAATCGGGCATCTATTGTTAGACATTCTTAGGCCATTTGTTTGAAAGCTGATACCCTTTGGATTAAGCTGATACCCTTTGGATTAAGGGGCAAAGTGTGTGGACACTTCGGATTCCTAATGAAGCATCATGGACCATTACCAAGATTTTTAATCTTTTGAGCAGCTTTGGATTAAATACATCATAGGGGATGGTCAATTAATCCACATATTTTTTTAGTGGAAAATTGGCATGCTTTGGTTGCACCACACCAAAGATATGGGGATAGAGTGCTGTATAGTTTGGGAAGATCCTTGTTTGCCAAGAGCTTCCATCATTCACCATTGGACATGGAAGTGGCCTAGGCCTCGAAGTACCGTCACTAAGGAGATTTTGGATCATATTTTCCTAATTTGGCTCCCAATCCTTGTTGGAAAAATTATGGCAATACATGAATTCAAAAGAATAATTTTCATTAACGAAATACAAAACTACAAATACAAATTTAATTGCAGAATAAATTAGTGAGAAATACAGACAGAATTGGAGTATTTGAGAACCGAGTCCCGTGTAACCACGGTCTCCTTAAAACTGATTCGCCGCCTACCGAGGGTGTTGTAGGTTGAAACCGACGTCTGTCTCCCAGGATAAAACGGCTGGACCACGGAACACCTCCGAGGAGCGCCTTGGCGAACTGAACTTTGCCTGTCTCTCTCTCACAAATTAGAACCCTCTACATGAAAGTGCACTGTGTATCAAAGTGTGTGTTTCCTCTTTGCAGATGCACGACTAATATAGCTCTAGTGAGAGCTCTATAATTGTCGGTGGGAGTAAAGCGCCATGCTTTTCTCCAAACTTGCCAGAGAATGGGCGACAATAAAATAGGGATGACACCCCTATCTTTCTCCAACTACTGAATTCATTCATTGAAGGAAGGTAAAACTTCCAACAATCCTCTTGTGTGCTGATTCTGTGTTGGATTTTGACTTGGTCTGGCATTATATATTACTCACTCTGCTTGCCAAGCTATGAGTTATGTTGCACCCGTTGTTCCTCGGACAACGTGTGCATGGTTTTCCCGTAATGTGGATGTGTTTTTTTGGGCAAATTGGCCACCAAAGATAGGTTATCTAATTGGGGGATGAATGCGGATAGAGTTTATCTTCTCTGTCGTATGGAGAATGAGTCTCATGAGCATTTGTTCTTTGCTTGTGCATTTTCCCTGTCTATTTGGAAGCTGCTGCTAGAGACGAATCACATTGTCAAACCTTGTATGAGTTTGTCCAGAGAAATTGATTGGGTGTGCACTCATCAAGCTGATGATTCTATTCCTAGTACAGTGTACAAGCTTGGAAAAGGAATATTTGAAGAGAGTTTCGGGGTTGAGTATGCCTGCTTCCCACTCTACTTTTGGCTTCTCCTCTCTAAATATCAAAACAGAAAACTCATTATCCCAGAATAAGTTTGAGTGGAGAACACCCAAACAATTATCAAAAGCTGAAAAACAAAAGAAAAAAGAAGAAGGAAAAAAGTAAGGTGCAAAACACCCCCCAGCATCGAAAAGATTTTGGGTACAAGGAGGGTACCACGTGGTACCACGTGCTGCAAATTTTCTTTTATTTTCGTTTTCGGACCATCGGTTGCATTTTTGGACAGCCCAGATGTGCCGCACGGGTACCACGTCACCCATACTCTATTTGTACCCGAAGTCTTCTCCCTAGCATCAGTTTGGCTTAGAAGAGATCACAATGGCATCACTTCGGCTTCGAATATATATCGTGCTATGGCTACTGCAGCAGCATCAGGTTCCATAGATACATAAGAAAATAGGTTGGACTCTCATCCTTACTCCATTATTCATCTTTGCATCAACAATACTAGCTGATTCGCTTCTTTATTCTCGGGGACGGCTTTAATGACCAAAAGTTCTATTCACAAGTTGGAGTAGAATCTAACTTGGTCTATTTTTAATACCCCAAAATAAAATTCTATGCAATATTAATTGGGCCGGATTTATTTTACTTATTTCACAAGTTTACTGGACTATACCATTAATTAAGTTATTCACAAATCTAATTGGAAATTTATTTATTCAGGCTCTACGCTAATCATTCAGTGCGTGCCGACAATATTAAAGAAAAACCAAATCAAATACTAGTAAAAATCATTGTATACATGTATGTTTTTAACATACAGGATTTGCTTGAACCTGAGGAACTTCCAAAAGGGTTGGGTGCGGCCACTGTCCCCCCACTTTGGTGTTTGTTTTTTTTAGTTTCATATGTGAATGTTTTTATTAGGCAAATTCCTATTCTACTATTCTTGAACTCTCACCTGGTGCATGGCGTATAGGGTGCCCACCACCTGACTATCACTCAATTTGTCACATGTGAAGTGGAATAACAATACTAATAAAAAGAAATAAAGAAAAGTGGAATAGCATTTTCATAGTCACTTTAACTTTGCTTTTTAAATTAAAACAAAAATCACCACATTTTGGAATTTTTATAGTATTGACAGTTTAACTTTTCTTTTTAAAATAAAACAAGAACACCACGATTTTTCATTTTAATAGTCAAAGACTTTTTAGTGAAATTCTGAGCTCTATTTTATATACTTAATCAATATGAACGGTGAACAAAATAATTGTAAACCGCGAGTCCAGTCCAAGGCAATCCAAACCGATCCGAACTATACACACAGACAGACATATCTGCACATAGATATAGAATCCGATTTGAGTATATTGAATAAATTTTTTTCCATGATTAATTAATTTCATAATATAATGCTCCATTCCACTGCCGTATTCTTTCACTTCCAAAATTAATTTCTTAAACTTCTATATATGATCATAACATATTCTAAAATTAGTTGGTTGATGCAAAGTGTTCTGGTGATTTTAATAGAATCAGTTTTAATATAAGTTTTTGTTTAACTTACTGTGCAATTTTATATAAGTATTTAGAACCGAAACCGAACTGTTTATTAATGTTTGGATTGGTGTGGTTTTATGAATTTTATGGTTTGGTTTGGTTTTCCAAATTCATAATCCGTAAGTAGTGGTTTAGTTCTTGGTTTACTACCAAACCGGACCAATCCGGTCCATGCTCACCCCTAATCAATATTCAAAAGTTTATTTTTTGAATATTTTTCGATTTCTTATTTTAATAGTCAAAGCCAATCTTGTCTTCATGGGTGATCAAAAAATGGGCAAAACAAAATCTCAATAGAATCAAACCTTAATTACAAAAATTACAAAACCAGTGTCATAAGCAAAGCAACAAACATCACAGAGAACCGAACTGAAGACCAAAATAAAAACCAAATGGTAGTCGCCTGTCTCTTCCGCCATGCAAGTATTACAGTCAATTCCACTATATTGGCGACGATGGTGGTTGACATCGATGGAGGATGGTGGTGATCGACGAGAATGGAGGACATCGCTCATTCGCATGTTTCTTTCGACGAGTTGAATGATTTGGGACGCTGAGGGGTGAAGATTTCGGTTCATGAATTGGGACGGTGAGGGTGGATGATTTGGGACGCTGATTTGGGATGGTAGATTGTCGATGGCGCTCTAGGACAATGAGGAGTGAGTTTTGGGACGGGGAGTGCTAATTTGGGATGATTTCTGGCATTTGTAAAGACCCGTTGTGGGCACCCGTGACCTCCGCGAGAAACCTTGAAAGTACTAGAACACGTGTTCGTTAGAGTCGCCACTTGATTTTAAGGTTAACCAAGCAACCGAATTCAACGTACAAAATTTGAGACAACCGGTCCGTCGTAACCAGAGTGATCTTGGTTCGGAAGCTAAGTTACGGGATGGGAAGGTTTTATTTGAAAAATGCACCCATCCCGCCTAATCAAAATGATTAGTCTCTACTCATAATTATGGAATTTTAAAAGAAGATTTAAAGTGATTTAAACAATTACGGGAAAGGGAACAAGGAAAAATAAATAAAATTAACGATGCATGAGGCTAGATTTATAGAAAGAACTATTACCGAAAAATGATAAAATAGACGAAGACTGAACTTCTTTTGATCAACGTCTGGATGCTCCCCTCAAAATCACGAATTCGGCGAGTATAACTCTATTCGCCGCGAAAAGCACTTTATTTAGCTAATGCTTCGAAAAACTTGGATTAAGGACAAAGCGTTGGGTAATTTTGGAGACTAAGCTAAGGACTAATATTTTTGGGATTTTGGTGGCTGATTTTTTAAGAGGGTTTTCTTGGTTTTTGGGAAGAGAAACACTAGAGGAAACTTTTGGATGCAAAGAATAGGCTAGAACAAAGTTTTTAGGCTAGGATTTCTTGAGGTTTCTTGTTGTGTGTCAAATGAGAGACATTAGGTACCCTTTTATAGGCCTAGAGGAAGCTTCCACACTTCAATTCCAACCAGAAATCGGATGGGGAGTGATTAAAATGAGCATGGGCAGCCATAACCGAAGTGCAGCGTTTGTCAGAAAAACCTGCGTCAAACCTTGCGAATGCAACAAAAAATGTTGCGGCTGCAAGGTTTGACTTTCTTTCAGCAAGGTATGGAGGCCCATACCTTTGCAGTTGTAATGTCGGTGAATCCCTTATGTTGCAGCTGCAAGGTATTTTCTGGGTCAGATTCATGGACTTGTCTATTGGATTTTATGGGCTAGGAATTGGGCCTTACCTTGGGCTTGATAGTTGGGCCTTGAAATATGAATTTTGGAAATGTTTATTAGGTTTGTAAATGGTTCATTTGGATTTTGATCGGGGTAAATCCAAGTTCATCAAAGCATTAACTAAATAAAATAAGATTCATGACGTCGTCAATAATTTTTCATCATTGGGGACACATCCGGACTCTTGCTTAGAATTCATGGATAATCAAAATTGGGGTGTCTACACCTGTAAATTCAAGAGATTTTTTTTTGAAAATTTAATTGGGGATTTTATGAAATTACGCTTAAGTGTTGAGATGTGGGTCAATGTGTAAATAGTTGGGCTTTGGTCTTGATTGTACCACATAAGCAAATTGGAGGGGTGTGTGCGTAATTAACACTATATAAGCAAGTGAGAGGGAGAGAAAATTCATTCTCCCCCTCCCTCCCCTCCTCTCTCTAAAAATCTCTCCCATCCACACTAAAACTGATTGTAGATCCACTCTCCTACGTACATTCTCACATCATTTGGAGCTCGAATCTCGCTTGGGAGTTCATTTTAGGATGAATCTAAGCCTTGGGAGTTAGGATTTGCATTTGTAAAATCCGTTAACCACCACTAAATATGGCAAAGTTATAAATAGTCAATTTAAACATGGTGAATATTCAAATATTTGTATACATTGCACAACTTTTTATAATAAAAATATTCACGGTAAAATTATGTCCACAATATATTCAAGTCATCATGATAAAATCGAGTAAAGAACAACAAACACGGTAAGATATGATAGTTACAACTTGGATCATGGTAAAAAATATAGTCACAACATCTTCCAATTGTCATAGTAAAAAACAATCCCACAATGCATGGTAAATTTATGTCTTGTTAACTTTGATCATGAAAAAAATATATACATTCCACAACATATTCTAATGATTGTGGTAAAAATATGAAACTCAACACAGAAAATATGGTTTATTTACGAGTTCAGTCCCCAGTAATCATGGTAAAAACAAATAAAGAACAACAAACATGGTAATATTTGTTGGTTTAACAAATTAGATCATGGTGAAAAATACGGTTACATCTTCCAATTGTCATGGTAAAAACAAACCCATAACAATGAACATGGTAAATTATAGACCAACAGTATAGTGTCCCAAAACAATGTCAATTACTCCATTAATCTAGTTCAAGTATACCGAAAATATACCCCAAAACATGCTACTATTTAACTGACATCTAATCAACCCAAAATAGACATTTTTCCGAATCATTCGACAAATAATCCAATGGTTGGCTGTTTAACGTAACAAAAGGATCTAATTCATAATTTTTTTAGTAGTCTTTCAACCTTTCCGCGCCACCTTAATTTCTTCATCCTATAATTGTATGTCCAAGCTCCAAGAATTGACTTCGTCATTGAGCAGTGTTCAATAAGTTGGCAATCCTGAGTTGTTAGTAAGCCATCCAGTGTGCTCTTCCAATAGTTCTCCACCTATTACTTCTACAATTATAATAAATCAATAAGAGAGTGGATAGCAGATTGGGTAAAAATTACAATCGTCTACATTAATGGGGGGAAAACGGATAATGGTACAATCAAAAGCACTCAAGAGTTTGTGTCATTATAAATACGCTGGTATAACCGATTAGTAATTTCCGAAACAATAAAGCATCTCAACTGGACCATTTAGAACGGACATGGAGACTTATACGAAGGAGGGCGGTGGTCGCGGCCGTGCTCATCGATTTGGGATGGTAGTGGTCGACAGTGATTTGGGACGGCGATGGGATGGCGATTTGGGATGTCAATGGCAGAGCGATTCGGGACGACGATTGAATGGCAGGTTGGGAGACAATGGCAGGTTGGGGTTTATAAGGAGCCTAACTAATGAAGCAAGAATTTGGGATTTTGTTTCTACCGAAAGTTCCTTAATTATAGCATTGGACCTCTTACTTTTGAAATGAGTCCCGTTTTTTCTACACCTATATAGGGCTTTGATTTTAGTCCTAAATCTCAAAATAGATATAGATTAAAGGGCAAAATTAGGTTTATTTGAATTTGGGATGAAAATATAACTTCAAAAATAGGACGGGATGATAACATAAGTGCAGGGGAGTTAAATGACTAATGTTTAAGTGCCCCATATATATAATAAAGGTAATGTTGGGTTTATTTGAATTTCGGGATGAAAAACATAACTCCAAAATAAGCACGGGATGAAAACATATTTTGAAGCGCATCAGTGGAAAATGATAAAAGGTGAGATAAAAAAAGAAAAAGGAATTTTATTAATTTTTTTAGGAGTTCTTGCTATGTGAGAAAAAAAAAAGGGTATTTTTTTTTTCTATTTCATGCATTGTTCATCATTATCTTACAAATCAACTGGACCATTAGAATTAAGGGAGATTAATGTCTGAAGTTGTACTGAAATAAATTTATTTTGTGGTCAAAAAGTAAGAAATTATAAGTACTCTACACTCACTAATAACTAAAGAAATTTTTGTAAGATCAAATTCTTTTTTTTATATATTTTCTAATTTCCATTTTTAAACCATCAAACAAACAAAAAAAATCCGTATTTAATACGAATACCCCACCACACCAAAAGGGTAGTTGACCGTTAAATTCAGACAGCTTGTAGTACCGCCAACAGTACTCTCTCTCTCTCTCTCTCTCTCTCTCTCTCTCTCTCTCTCTCTCTTTCCCTTCAAAAAACCTACCCCAGTGTACTGCTCCCTCTTTCTCCTCCAAAACCCTAGCCCTTGTCCCTCCCCTTGCAAACTCCGTCACCCAAAACCCAAAAACCGACGGAGTATCCAATCCCATAACTTGCCTCTACTTCTTCACCACACTTCAATATCACAATCCTTTTGATTTTACTCCAAAAGAACTATCTTCAAATCCATGGCTATTGCCAGAGATTCGGCCATTTTCTGCCGTCATATTGTCGCAAAGAGCCCGTCTGTCGATTTCAAGACCCGGGTTTTTCGTGTTCCTATTAGTCCTACCAGAGTATGCTTCAATGTGGATATATTGAAGGGTAATAATAGGGGCAGGGTTGGAGTCAGGGTAGGGGTTGAAGTGGGTCTCAAGACTGCAGAGAGTGTGAGCGTCAGTTCTAGTTTAGGGCTTGATGTGGTGACTGAAGGGGAGTTGAGAGAAAAGGGTTTCTCGGGATTGAGGAAGACGAAGCTTGTGTGCACGATCGGGCCGGCGTGTTGCTCTGTGGAGGATTTGGAGAGGTTGGCATTGGGAGGGATGAATGTTGCTAGGTTGAATATGTGTCATAACACGAGGGAATGGCACCGGGACGTGATTCGGAAGGTTAAGAGGTTGAATGAGGAAAAAGGTTTTTGTGTTTCAGTGATGATTGATACAGAAGGCAGTCAGTGTGTGGTTGACCATGGGGATCCATCAGCTGTCAAAGCAGAGGCAAGGATAGATACTCATATATTTATGTTTGGTTTGTATGCCAACAATCAAATTTAGCAACTAATTAGGAAGAGAATTAACCATACATTCTTTGGTGTTTACTGTCTTTGAATACAAAATTTAGGTGCACTTTTTGGAAATCATTTTTGGATCATAAACATTCATCATTCGTCGTAATCATGGTTGTTTTTCGGCAGATGTTACCGAGGGGGTGTTGTTAAAAATGGGTTCTTTTCCAAAAATTCCTAGTGAGCAATTTTCAAATCCGTGAACCATACTCTTTTTTCTGAAAAAAAATGTTCAGAATCCTGGAACACAATTTTCAGAATCGTGTACTTTAGAAAGATGCAACTTTGATAGTTTATTATCATCTTGGAGCATCAGGAAGGCTCTATCTGGCTCTTTACTTCTAAGGAGACAACGGAGATGAAGAGAGAAGTGTCGAAAGATGAGGATTCTGGTCCATTCACTGTTCATGCAAACTGTGAAGGCTTCTCTGAAGGTAGTATTATAGATATGAAGCAAGTTTAGTGTATTTTTTCAGAGCAAAGAAAGGTTCATTTTTTTCGTGTTGAATCTACCCCTCCATTTGTGTATATCAGGTATCGAGGTGAGAGATGAACTTGTTGTTGATGGAGGAATGGCTAGCTTTGAAGTCATAGAGAAGATTGGGAATACTTTACGGTGTAAGTGCACGGATCCTGGTTTACTCCTGCCCCGAGCCAAACTGAGCTTTTGGAGAGATGGAAGGCTTGTAAAGAAGAATAATGAGCTCCCAACTCTATCAATTAAGGTTACTTCTTCAGACCTGCTCGAATTTTGAAAACCTGCATGGTGCACATGCTTTGTTGCTCTTGAGTTGATGTAACTTGATTATCCATTGTAGTCTACACCAGTTCAAGCTTATGAGAAATGGTTAATTTTTTATGCATGCAAGTGGTTCTGTGGAGCTATATAAGGATAAAATTTGGCAATACGGTCCCTGCTCGTCATTGAGTTTGCGTTGTATGGTCTGCAGGATTGGTTTCACATCGATTTTGGAATTTCTGAAGGTGTTGATTTGATTGCCCTGTCATTTGTAAATGATGCCGATGCTGTCAAGCATTTGAAGACCTATCTCTCATCCTCAACATCCAGGTACGTACAAAATACCTTTAGTTTCTTAATGCAGCCATACATAATTTTCAGCACATAAATTACCAATCAAGGGAAAAAAATCGGGGTAGATGTATCAAAAAAAGCACTCTAAAGGCTTGCCGAATTTCTAGCCAAGATTTCCAAATCACCAATGTGTGGTCCAATTATCCGGGAGTGACTCAGGTAATCCATGGCTTTAAGGCTTTGCCACCACTAGAAATGTTTTTGGCAAAATGGCATTGTAGCAAGCCCAAAAAATGACTTTGGCTTTTAAAAAAATGGCTAAAAAAATTGCAGAAATGCTGTATGCCATTATCATTTGACTATTTCTCTGGATGCATGCTAAATAGTTGAAGTTATGTAACGTAAAAAAAAAAAAAATAGTACTTAGCAACTATTTCAACTTTCATATATGCAGTGACATGCATTTTTCAGGCTTTTCTTGGCCAGACCTATCTTGTTGAATATAAAACCGTAATTCTTAAATTGCCAGATCCATTAAAGTTCTAGCAAAGATAGAGAGCTTGGAGTCTCTCCAGAAATTGGAAGAAATTGTGGAGGCTTCTGACGGAATAATGGTGGCAAGAGGTGATCTTGGGGTTGAAATTCCCCTTGAGCATATACCAGCAGTGCAAGAGAAAATAACTGAAGTTTGTAGGCAGCTTAACAAGCCAGTGATCATAGCTTCTCAACTTCTGGAATCGATGATTGAATATCCTACTCCGACGCGTGCTGAGGTACTAAAGTTTTTTTTTCTTTTTGGATTAACTGCTGAGGTAGTTCAGTTAAATTACCTTAAAACAAGCCTAGATGGATTACAGAAACAAGCCTTCGTTAACTGAACACTATTGTTCAATATATAATGCCTCGCTTGTTTCGAAAAAATTAACCTTCAGTTGCGACATTTCAATATCTTGGGTCATTCATGAATTTCAATATCGAGTCTTACTTCGGATAAAGCTATGTTCGCTCGTTCAGAATCAGTTTTTCAGCACTTATATAGGAAAAGTGCTTTTGATAAGACAACGCTCACTATTTTCACTTTGCATCCACGTTATTTGAACGAATATAGTTTTTGATAATTCGAAAGCATCATTTCCTGTACTATCATCAATGTTGTATAACTTGATTGCTCTTTCGGCAGCTAACAACCTTGGCGTGGAAGCTATTTTCGTGTACACAAAGCAGGGACATATGGCCTCCCTCCTCTCACGCAACCGTCCATGCTCTCCCATAATTGCATTCACAAACGACGCGAGCACCCGGATGGCTCTGAATTTGCAGTGGGGAGTCATGCCCGTCCTAGTTGATTTATCAGATGATGTTGAAGCTAACATCTCAAGAACAATCGATCTTATGAAAACAAGGGGGATGGTGAAAAAAGGGGATGCAGTTTTGGTGGTCTCAGATGTCATTACAAGTTGTGAAACTGCAAATGTATTCCAGTCAATCCAGGTGAAAACCATTGTTTAGGAGGTTTTATTGGAAGTGGGATATTATTTGTCCTTAATTCGCGTTTTATTTGTTTTGCTTAAATTCATTTGTGATTAAGTACCACTTGCCTTCTAAGCCGAGGACATTTTTCTTTGTGAATTAAAATAGAGGATCTGCTCTGTGGTGGAGATATTGCTGTAATTTCTTAGCTTATGCTTCATAAGTTTTTATGAATCATATTCATTGTAAGTAACGCAAATTGTTCCGGGGGAGTGAAATAAATTGGAGTCTTGAGGAAGTGCCACTGAGATAAGTACCACTATCATTCACTGCTGCTGCGCACAATATGGGCCGTCCACAAGTGTTTTTAACGGTTCGGATTGAAAACAAATTATTTGCGCAAATAGTTCTCCTATTTTGTTTGAAATCTGGGTCGTTCATCCAAGCAATGAACGATCCAGATCGTGCACATCAGCTGTTGTGCATAAGCTGCACAGAAGCAACCCCGCATCCGCTAAAGACCCCTTTTTTTTTTTTGGTATTATGATCTCGATTGTAACGTACGATCCACCCAGTAAGTGAGACTGATTCAATGCAACAAGGTGATTTCACTTGCATGAAAATCCTTATATAATACTATTGAAGATAATCACAAAATTATAAGGGGTGACACACATCAAAGTCAAAAAAATTGATGTCCACCAAGATGGCAGGCGGCAGCAATTAACATTTCGCTTAACAAGACTTGAATTAGACCAATTCTTATTATTAATATTATTAGCTTTTCTACTAATCTGGGACTAGGCAAAGGATAAGATCTTATGTCAATGATTCATCATTCATGCAATATTATATGAGAACACAGTAATCATGGAGCTTCTTTATATGAATATTATCGTGGCATTATCGCATTCGGATGATTAAGTGAAAATGAGTCATGGTTGAGTTGAGGGTGGTTTAGTAAAATTTTAATCTACGTTCTTGTATGCTTAGTTCTTTGTTTACGATGAACAGAGCCATGAGACAACCTTTTTTTTTTGTCACGCTATTGGGCCCGGAGTGCCTATGAATTTGGTAATACAATACCACTCTTTGCAACCGCTCTAAAAACAAATTTACTGGTGCGATGTTGAATCAGAAAATTCCCAGTAGGTCTAGAAAACCAATCCTTAATTCCCACTAAGGATACACTCAATTTTTAATTACGTCTAAGTACAGAAAAATTCTATGGTGCCCCAATGTGGTATTGGGGCACCGGTGCCCCACTAAATCTAAGCTGTTAGATGAAAAAATAGATGAATCTGAGCCATTAGATGAAAACCACCACAAGAATGAGGGTGGTTTTGCTCTTTTCCAGCGCAATTGTACTTATTATGACCACAATCTTTACTTACCATAAACACAGATTTTACTTACCACACATATAGGCCATAAATTGTAGCAAGTAAATCCTGTGTTTATGGTAAGTGAGATATGTTTTTACAATTTGTAGACTCATTGTTCGTGGTAAGTAAAATTGGGGCACCGGTGCCCCAATACCACTTGGGGCACCATAGCCGGCCCCGCAAACTTCTCCGGCTAACGACTTTTTCTGGCAGGTGACTTTTTCCGACCAGTGACTTTTTCCGCGCGGGCAAAATTCACTACGAATTTTTAATGCGAATTTATATACCTTCCGGCCGGCAAAATCCACTATGAATTCCCACTAGGTCTAGGAGTGAGCCAACATTACCCATTTTAACCATTATTTGTTTCAAAAGTGAAATGGTATTGCACATATCATGAGAAAAAAGGAAAAATTACGGGTAACTTTTGATTTAGTCATTAAGTATTCAACCAATCGAGTACCACACTCAGTTCAAAAACAGAGCCTACAATCCAATCTGTCACTCATAAACAGAGGCTACAAACCTGTAATTTAAAAAAAAAAAAAAAAAAACAGAGCCTGCGAATTTTAAAAAAAATAACTGCGATTTTGTAAAAAACTGTGAATTTGTATAAAAATACGGCGAATCGCTACAAAGGAGGACAAAAACATTGTCATTCCACCGAAACAGAACCCTGCGAATTTTATATAAACACTGCGAATTTGTAGATCTAAAAATTTGAAGGAATTTTCTATCAACAAAAAATACATAGTTTACTGCGAAATTGTAGATCTAAAAAAATTGGAGGGATTCCCTATCAACAAAAAATACCTAGTTTACTGCGAATTTGTAGATCTGAAAATTGGAGATGCCTTTTGCAACAGAGTCACGACCATGAGATGCTTTTACAGTGATGAATCCTATATTGCCTTCTTCGATTTCGCCATACGCGGATGAAGAGCTTGTGTTGGGCAAGGTCATGGTCGGCGACGGATCGGACGGCGGGGAGGACAGTGGCGGAGGGCGGCGGATTGGACGATGGAGAGGAGTTGGTTGTGGGGTGAAGTAGGAGACAATGGAGAGGAGTTGGTCGTGGGGTGGAGGAGGAGATGAGAAGTTGATCGTGGGGTAGAGGAGGAGATGATGGAGAGCGTTTTCCGTTCTCTCTCTCTACTTGGACTGCGGGGTAATTTTGGTAGAAAGTAGAGTATCTTACCTTGGTGGAAATTTTACAACATGAGCTGGACCCGGAAGGCATTGATTCCAATTTTTTAGACCGACCCGTAAATCGCCCATGTTGAATTCCATACAAGACTTAATTAAAACTCTTCCCAAAACCAATTGATTTAGGCTTAGTTTTGCAAATGAGTTGAGTTGCTAAAATCATGGAAATTTCAAATCACAAAATTAAGTGGTTCCGTTTTTCGATTTTTTTTGCACCAAATTAAAGTACTCCTTGTGTACTTTAATTCGGTGTAAAAAATTTTAAAAACGATACACGGAAACACTTAATTTTTTGATTTGAAATACCATGATTTTAGCACCTGCTGAACTTATTTGCTAAAATCAGCATCATTTGGAAAACTATGTCTTAGAAGAGGTGGTGGAAAAGCAGTCCGACACACGAGTACAATCCTCAGGTCAGTAACCAACAGAATGGATTGGATCGGAAGGAAGACCAGTTGTACTGGATTCCATCTCCCCGCGTGTTTCCCTCGTGTTCTTCCACAAGCCACAAAAATCAACCACAGAATCTCCCGCGCATGATAGAGACCACACCCCCCAATCATTCTAATCTACGCCCATCTTCACCCATTGGCCATTACGCCGTTTCTCTCTCTCTCTCTCTAAGAACTCTGGTCAGACACTCCATCTTCGTGGTTCCCCAATGAAATACCCATCTCGTTAAAATCCGCAATTTCAACACTGCCCCATCAAACGGACATGGCTTCTCTCCAGCTTTCCAAGACCAGCTTGATTCCATTCTCAGTTTCTCACTCCAATTCCCCTCAGAAATCCCACTGTTTTTGCTCCGAATTCAAATCCCATGTACGCCACAGAAGGTTGCTCAGCTTTCAAAGCAAACGGACCTCTAAAGTTTTGGTTTTTAGAAGTCATAGGATTTCCTGCAAGGTTCAAGAAGGTGACAACAAAACTAATGGTAGGTGTTGTTTCTTTCTTACTTTTTGTTTTTCCCCTTATTCTTATACTATGTCTTTTTCTGTCACAACGAGCGTGAAATTGTCTCTGAAAAAACATGTCAAAACACTAACATTTCACGAGAGCAAGGATTATGTGACTATGGTCACAGTCCTCATTCTTATCTTGGAACCCTTTCAATTTTGGTAGATGTTTAAGAGCTGTGCCATCCTCTGCCTTTTTGAGGTTCCAAATTGTTAGTGTAGTTTTTTTCAAGAAGTCCAAGGTCTAACGTGTAGCTTTGAACAAGCGGCATCCCGTGCTATGCACGGCTCTATGCAATCATTGTTTTCCCTAACAAACATTTGGAAAGGTAATTTACAAATTGCAGTTGCTAATTTAAAACTTTTACTTTCCCCAAGAACCAAGTTTGGAATAGGAGAGGACGAGAGATAGAGGGAGGGAGATGAGCATAGGCTGGTGCTAAGTCCCATGATGCGCGTGCAAGCTGGAGCAGATAGTGCGAGCATGAAGTCTCTCTCAAAAACATCCAAAACTGCTAAAATTTGCAAGAGTGGGGATTGAGAGCAGGAGCGCTGTGCGAGAATTGGGTGCAGAAGCGGGTGTCCTACTGAAAGATTATGTAACTAAAGCCTGATAATGTGGAATTAATTCTTTGCGTTTTTCTAATTTCTCGTAAGAAAAAGAGAATATGACAAGTGGCATATATTGCTAAGAGACGATGTATAGGAAAGGGAAAACAAAGGGGCAATATAGGAAATTATGCTTTCTAATTTAGATATGGATGTCATGATTACGTGTCTCTTACAAAATTAGAATCCCCCTAAATGTCCAAGATTTAGTGAAGGATGTACATAACTATAGTTATAGCTACCTGACACTGATAGAGCTACACTTATTGAGTTCTGGAACTGTACTGTCTTCTATTGGTGGCCTTTATGGAATATAGGCTGAATGGTTAACTTTCACAGTTTTGTGAAAGGTGCACTAGTATGAAATAGATTTGGTAGTGAACAACTTGGGTGTTTGCAACTTAGCTATGGTCATAGGATCATGTTTGCGTACATCTTTCTTTCTGATCAACGGCTGCCTTACGTAGAGTTCATCGTTCAATTAGGTATGCACGGCTTCTGGGTGCATCCCTGACCTTCTGTTCCTTGGCTTTTCAGGTGAAGAACCTCCGGAGTCATTGTTTATGAAAGAGTTAAGAAAGCGGGGGATGACTCCCACTTCACTGCTCGAGGAAACCAATAGGAGTGTCTATGATGAGGAGATAAAACTGAAAGAAGAAGAGGGAGGATACTCAAAAAGAAATGCGCTCTCAACGGATTATGAGAAAAGTTTATCTAATCAAAGGGAACGTTCCATGGCACTGAACAGTGAAGGCCTTGAGGTTGACTCATACTCCCTTTTTTTTTTATCTCTGTTTCAACTCTGTTTGAGCAATGGTTCTTTACTTCTTTTTGCACCATAGTGTTTTTTTTTATTCCGTTAGTGGTATCATTAATTTGTTTACATTCATCTGAAAGATTGGGTTCATGGTATTATTTCTCAGAATAAATATGCTTCCTTGTTTTTTATGGCGCACATGCACATATCTTATGCTGAAGTTCACATTCTGGAGCAACCAGTTTGTAGGTTGTGGGCCTGCCTCCATCACACAAGGTTTTTTCAACTAGTGGAATTAAAAGCAAGAAAATATATCCAAAAGCATCAAGTTAAAAGCATTATATGAGCAACTTGAATACACAATGGACCACCCCGCTGGACTACTTCAACCATCTTGAAGAAATTCCATGAATTGAGTTATACTACTTCTCAAATATACTTGAAGAAATACAAGCACTACTCGAAAATTAAACTACGTGTATGCTAAGTATCTTTGGTTCTAAAGAGTTTTATTTGACGACGCTCAGGGGACTTCTTCAAGTGTATTCTTCCTTCTTATGTATATGCTAGAAATAATTTTCATGCACCATCTTCGTCCAAACTTCTTCTAAGCTTGCCATGTGTCCATGATGAACTTCCCACTTCACGGAAATAACTTGCAACAGTCCCAATAACACCCTTTGGCCTGTTTTTGTGCCTACTTCTTCCTTCTGGTATGTTTTCATGGAATGAACTTCCAGTAAGACCATTTCGGATTACATGGGTCTATGTTTGGGTTTTATAGATAGGTCTCTGTACGTGATACAAATCCAAGTCTGATTCTAAATTACTCTCGAGATACATGGCCTTGATACGTAAAATGTCACCAGTCGTGCTAGGTTTTCTTGAAGTACACTCTTGAGGTGGCTTTCTGGATACAGTTTGGCCATCTCTAGCTTCTCAAGGCAAATTTGTTATATGGGTAAACATCTAATGTTTGTTCTAGCATTTGGTTCTTTCACACGTGGATCTATAGCCTTAGAACTTCAGAGGTTTTATGTGCTGTCATATGGGATTTTAGTCCTAACGGCCTAGGCTTGGATGTGTATACATTAGTAACCTGATTGGTGGTACACTTCTCTAAAGGATTCAACCAATGTTGTCCTGAAACAAACCTGTAAGTGTGTGCATCACTGAAAGGAGAAGACGAGGGGTACCAATACAGATCCAACACTGTACCTCTCAGAAACAAAGGAACCACCTGAAGAAATTTTTTGAATACTGCCCCCAGTGCAGCTATAGAAATTTTGATGTGCGAGAGAAAGTTGGCTGTAAGCCTGTAAGGATGGTATCGGTCCAACAATCAGATTGCACTATGCGATCTAATCATTACATTGTAGTTAGCCAGCATAATGACTAATTGAGAGTTTGAGACATGAGCTGTTAGTTTATGCAACTAACACATTTCATTCTTGTAATGCATCACCTTGGTAGGGTTGGTGGGCTGACGGTGGACATCCCTAGTTTATCCATACACACAGGATGTATCATCTATTATTGTTTTGCATGTTTGCTATGAGAGTTGAAAATGCAAAGTAGTCTAATCGACCTAATCTGCTGCTTTTAATTCAGGGATTGATTCCACGGGCTAAACTTTTGCTGTCTATTGGGGGAACATTTTTCTTGGGATTCGGACCATTGATCCTCATAACAGTTGCATCCTTCTCGGCTCTGTACATTGTGAGATCCCCTATGATCTTTGCTGTTTTTGGTTGTAAAATTGTTTCCTAACCAAAATATGCTTGATGCCTTCTTGAATATTTACTTCTCAATGCATTGTGTGGCTAATATGCCATTGATTCGCTTACCAAATGGGGATTCATAAGAAGTTTGAATTCCATGTAAATCTTGAATCCCTTGGATGCGTCACACATTCGTTTGAATATGAAGAAGATAACTATAGATGAGCTTTTCTAGAAGTACCCCTCCAAGCTCTGAACCAAGTGGAGGTGGTTTTATGTTGGAAAGTAGCCACGCATTGTGCAAAAGTTGGTTACTAAATCTTGTTGGATTTGTGTTGTTGGAGCTAATTGATATTCCGAAATTGGACTTCCTCGTAGGGATGCTTGTACCACTATACAGTTGTTTTCTTTAGAGTAAAGAAGTTGCTGATAGGATATTATATATTTCAGCACGAACAGTAACTTGTGAGGAGTCTCCTTTACTTCCTCTTTTGTTTTTAGCCTAGTGATATTTGCTTCATTTCATTGATTTTGTATAACCAATGACTTGCACCGTTCCTGCCATACTTATCTATATTGTCCTCAAGTGTATATGCCACATTGATTGCTGCCTATTAGTTGAATGTACATCAGATATATTCATGATGTTTTCGAAAATGCAATGGAACCTTGCCGAGCAGACTAAAATACTATGAAGATGAAGCATTGATTATTTTATTTTTCTTGATGTTTGGCAGTATTTTGGACCAACTTTTGTCCATGATGCAAGCAGAACACCAATAACTCCACCCCAGTATATAGACCCCTATGCACTTCTGGAAGATGAAAGGATATCTCAAATGGCTCCTCTTGTAAATTGAATGAAAAATGTCATTCACAGATACCAGCCATTTCAAGCTTCACTTGCAGGTTTCTGTTGCCTATTTTCATCAATTCCCTTTGCAAATCTGAAAACTATGAAGAAACAGGTCTTGTCTTCGCTTTGTTCTGTCACCTGGTCAGTTGGAAGTTGTATGAACCAAGTAACCAACTGTCAAGAACGCCCATTAGAATCACATCAATATGTGATATACATGGGTTCTTTCATGGGATTCTCATTGAACCTCCAAGTGACAAGAAAAGAGCTTGTATATATCTTACAAATGAAATCCTAGTAGATTTTGAACTTGTATTAGTAACGATTGGAAGCAAATATTGTTTTTACCTGGATTTATTGTGTTTCCCTTTCTAATTTTCCATGATTTATGTATGTGTATGAACTGCCACACTGAATCCATGCCAACCTTGTCGTATGATTTGGCTGGCGTTTTAACTTGTTAGTGATGTGCTACAATATGTATTGCAGATGGGTTTGCATGTAAATAAATGGGCTGCTCTAATGCTTCAAAATTTCTGGATTATGACTATAATATCAAGTGCTATTAGATAGAGTTCATTTGATTAATGACGGCTGGAGACATTTTCTCTATTAAACATGTGTAGAGCTTCTGGGCACTATGTGGTAAACAAGAACACATCCCATCTGGAGAAGCCATTCTTTGACTTGTTTGCCTATACAATACCATATCTATTTGTTTTCAACTATTTACCTTATCATAAACACATAAAGGGTTAGGATATAGATTGGAAAGGCTTATAGGTCTGGACAGACTTGATGAGTCCCTGAATAGATCCAGCTGCAGCAAGGAGTGACACAATCAAGCAGAGCATGCTGAGTAGCTGCATATAAATCCAGGTGAGGGAAAATCTAGGGACCTGTGCCCGTGATATGTACATCTCGATCGGAAAATACACAGCCAATGGCCAGAAAGTGGCGGCGCCCAAAAGACCCAGGAAATCGTTGAAGAATGGGAGCATCGTCGCCACCGCTGTTGTGAATATTACGTATGCTGTTCTCCAGACAAGCCTAAAGAAGTTGAAGTTGAAAATAGACCCGAATGGTATGGGAATGGGGTATTCTCTTGCTATGAATCCACTCTGCGGCCATTTCTTCCGGCACCAACCTTCAACGAATCCATATACAGGCTGACTGAATACCTACACATATGCATGATACAGTATTCCATAAACTGCAGAGAACCTTTGAATGCAACTATCTTGGGTTTTTTAGGATTGGCAAGTAGATACATTCCTAAATATTTGCGTCTGATAAACTAGTATGAGTTAGCAATAGCAAAAACCCATCACTACCTGGTAGGAAAGGGGTTCCGGCCTATTTGTGAATACATCTGTGTGAATTTGCTTCAGTGCTCCTAAATAACGACATGTTTTTAACAAAGAGATGATATAGGAGGCATGTATGTCTGAATCTAACTAGGGTAAATCTGCTTGTCCTCCCTTTTTTCTCTCTTCTTTCTCTTTGGCAATGATCAATCAAACCCATGGTGTTCAATTTCTCCTATTGTCCCCTTCCCTTTGTGTATATTTTCTGAAGTTCTATGGGTTGGGACTCGGATGGGATGGGGTGGGGCCCAATGAACCAACTGTGGGGACTTAGATGGCTGCCTAATCTAGGCGTTAACACCGCCCAACGCCTAGGCGGGGAGTAGTCGGCCTAGGCGGCCAACTTTTAGAACACTGGTGGAGCCAATTGTTAGAATCAGGTTGGCTGTGGTGGGGTTGGGGGAGCGTGGCATGGGCATGACGGGGTTGAGGAGGGGTCCCTTGTCTTGTACATGACCCTTAGGATCCCTAGTAATGATCCTTCGTTGAGAGTTTCAAATCCCTTGGCTTGGCTAATGGAGCAGTAGAAGCTCTCTCTCTCTCTCTGTAATGTTGGAGTCAATCCAAATGATAAGAAGCACTGCAAACAAAGGTACAACCACTGGATTCTCATTATAGAGATTATGTTTGATGGTTTACCTGATAAGCTCCAACAAGATGAACAGCAATGCACAAGTTAGCGAAGTCAACAAGCCAGAAGGGTTCATAGAATCCGAATCCGGTCAGAAAGTTCCCAGGTGCGTTGTTCCCAAATGCCGCATAACCCAGAAGGCCGCATAGCATGTAGAACAGAGTGCTGATTGATATTCCAATCAAGCTAGCTTTCTTCATCACTTTATTCTCCGGTGGGCTAGATTTGAGTGTATCCTACAATTCACGGAACTTTTATTTAAATCCCTGCAATCAAATGATTTGTATGCCAAATGAAACATGACTTGCAGCAAAAACTAGCCATTCGACTAGTTTCGTCATCTCATCTATATTCATTACGGCTAGGGAGGGCTTGGCTTAAAGCTTATGGGTTGTTGGACTCGTTGCAGTGAGTCGACAAGGGCAGTAGTCTGTACAAGTTCACATTGATGGATTGCCAGTCCCACACAACTAGTCGAACCGAGGTCACCATCTTAACTTCTTTTATTCCTTTCATGAATCTTTCTGTAAATTCAAGATCTGAATGTCTCTTAGACCCAACACTAGACGGAAGCTACTATCATCGATAAATAACCATGCATAACTAACTACTATATCTGAGCATAACATTGTAGCATAAACATGTTACTGTTGATATATCCATGATTTGCCAAAGAACTCCTTAATCGTGGGAAAGATGTGTCTAGACCCTTTTGATAGGAACTATGACAAGCACAATTAAGGAATATTGTATGTTTGGTTTATATGGTTGATTTGTAGATGATGATGGAATAGCTTGCCTGTATCTCAACAAGGACAAGAGAGAAAGCATAGGCAAATGCAATGTTTCCAAGGGCTTGGAAGCAGCTCCATATTTTCTCTGAACCTGAGAACTCATCTCCAACGAGTTTTCCCGTTGAGCTTGTCTTGACATGTGCCCCTCCTTCAAAATAACGACGATAATATGAGATATGCCTACAATATACGCGCACCTAAAGGCTAAAGGTGTATATATAGGTATATATTCGGAACGAAACACTAGGCACATATATATAACTGGGCTTAGTGTTTTAGAACAAATTTTTGATGATTTAATACTTAGACTTAGATTCCATGCATAGCTACTGACCTGCAACTTTGGCTATGGCGAGCCCGAGGCCGATGGTAGAGTAAGTGAAGGACATAACGGCTGCGATTATTGAGAGCATTGAAAGCTCATTAATGTCTGGAATTTGGCTCAGGATAATCTCTGTTACCCCAAATATCAGCATAAACAGATTATTCGATGTATGACACCCTGCAGCGTGGCCATGCTTATGGAAACAATCCGATCTTTTGACAGCCCTATATGTGACAGGAGTCCGAAAAATAACAGATGTAGTTAGATACATATAAAAATTATTAACTTCACATGATTACAAATGATGATTAGTATATTTAATGCTTACGCCATGCTAATAGCAGTAGTGATTGTGTATCCAATGCTTGTTCCCACTAGAGTCGTGTACTGAGCAATTCCGCAAAGCTGGATTTTGATTCCTCCTGTACACGCGCATGTAGAGAGATGGAGAGTTAATCCAATCCGTTGTTCGAAGAGAGAAGGCATAAAGAAGAGCAATGCATAATGAAGATCTTGCAAGGGGGTTTTACGGAGAAAAGCAGCGGGTATCGACACAGATGTGTTAGAATCATCCAATGCATGTGGGTTCCACACGATGCACGTGGAACCCATGCATACATTGCTCTGGAGTCTGGACACGTCTCTCCGGAATGTTTACAGATATATGTATCTGACGAATTTGGGAAAGAAAGTACCTAGATTAGCTCTGACGACCTCACTGTAAGTGTGGTTTCTGCTGCCTGTAACAGGATGCCTATAGCAGTCAGCAAGCAGAACAGAAGTAAACCAAGTGATGAGAGAGAACATAACCAGAGCAATTGGACCAGCAATCCACCCCAATTGAGCCATGGCCCATGCCAACGACAGCACCCCTGACCCTATCACTGCTGTTATTATATGGGCACTTGCAGTCATCAAAGTACCTTCAAAACCCAAAAACAAAACCAATACCAAAACATTAAGGACCTGTTTGTCACATTAAGGACCTATTTGTATTTGACTGTATCGCAAAAGGAAAAAAAAATCAAGTGCTTTTGGAGCACCGCCAGGGCCCTTCCCACCGCAACGTGTGTGGCCTCCACACCGACGTGTGGTGAAGTAGGGCCATAGAGCCAATTAAAAACAAAAAAAAGTGGAGCCTTAAAAGCACCACGTGGCAGTAACACTGAATGATCATATTGCATATGAAAGAAAACTTGTTTGTTTGGTACTTCTCCAAAATTGTTTTAGGAAGAGTGGGTTGAACACAACGCCATTTTAAAAAAAAGAACAGCATATAGATGATTTCAAATTCCCGAAAATCGTTGCTGCTGAAAATGACACACGATGCAGACACATTTGGGGTGTAAACGAGCCGAGCCAAGCCTAGCTTTTGTAGAGCTTGAGCTCGGCTCGTTTACGAACGAGCCAAGCCCTTAACAAGCCTAGTCAAAGTAAGTTACTTAACGAGCCTCCTTAAACGAGCCAAGTTTTTTCGAGCTGAGCCGAGCTTTACGGAGCTCGTTCACTCAACGAGCCTAAAACTCGAGCTCGAGCTCGGCTCGCTTACTAAACGAGCCGAGCCACGAGCTGCTCGTGAGCAGCTCGGTTCATTTGCAGCCCTACGGACGACGTAGGCTTCTGAGAAGTGATATTATCAGAGTCTTGAAAATGGGAATCAACAACTAATTGCTCATACCGGTTCTTTCGGCGCGGCCATCACCATCAAGCTTTTCGATAGGATTGCGATTGTCTATGGCAAAGCTTAAATTCCTCTCCATCTCTCTCTCTCTCTCTCTCTCTGTGTGTGTGTGAATGTTCTTGACAACTCTTCGAACTCTGGCAACAGAAATGGTGGTGAGCAGTATATATACAGGGAGAGTGGAGTGAGGAAATACAAAAGAGAAATGGTGGTGATGCAATAGCCAGTTCATGTTTTTTTGTCAAACAGTAGAAATTCAGAAAAGGTCAGTTATTCATTCACACTGTGATGCACCACCACCATCTGTTACCATGAAAGCTTCTTTTTTTTTTATCTCACAACAAGAACCCAACTTTACAATAAATACCCAAGATTTCAATAGATGCTGCATTTGAAAATGTGGAGATAATAAATATGAGTCAACGGTATTTGGATTGTCAAATGGTGATGCAGAATTTTAGGACAAGTCAAAACATGTCCATGTACACATCTACCAAGATTGTCCAAAATTTCAGGTGGAACCCAAGATTATTCTAGGGTTTTTTATTATTAGGTAAATTTCACGGCCCCGGCAAATTTGTGAATGCATAGTAATATATGTTAACCCGCCCACGTGTCGACTTGAAATCAAAAATTATTCTAGGGTTATTTATTCGGTAAATTACACGGTGCCCAACAACTTTGTGTGAATGGATAATAATATACGTTAACCCGCCGCATTTCTCGAATTTCTTTCACCTTGTATTTGTATCCGTACAGCAAACGTCATGTAAGTACCATGTCGTCATGTTAGTACTATGCCCGTCACATTAGAGGTGCACAAGAAAATCGATATAACCGTCAAACCGATCCGATCATTTGGTTAGGTTCATTGGTCTGGTTATGGTTCTAAAAAACTAAGAACCGGTAATTATGGTTTGGTTACTGGTTCTCAATTTCAAAACCACAGTTAGAACCAAACCGGACCATATAACATTCTATATATGTGCATATATTTTAATACAATGCCCGTGTCTAGAGGCACGACAAAACGCAATCTGAAATCAATCAAGATCGTTTGCAATTTGCTCCTATTGACTCTCTCTAATGAACCCAACCTCCAAATTTTTCGTTTTTAAAAATAGGGGTTACCAAATTAAGTTTAAGAACTGATATTATATATATATATATATAATACAACAAATATCCAATAAGGGCTCCCTTACTTTCTATGGTGCAGGATTTTTTGTTCGGGATCTAATTTCGACGATCTAAACTGTTAGATGTGTTTAAAACATGTTTTTAAGGTCTAACGCGAGGATTAGTAAAAAAAATACCCGGAAAGGCTTGATCCAAGCCATTTTCGATAAAATGTGTATATGTACATTTTTATCAAAAACTGCTCGGATCAAGCCCTTCCGGTTTTTTTTTTGACGAATCCTCGCGTCGGACCTTTAAAATGCATTTTAAACACCCCTAACGGTTTGGATCGTCGAAATTTGATCTCGAACAAAAAATCTCGCACCGTAGCTTATATAAGGGAGCCCTTACTAGAAATGTCTCATATATACATATATAAGGTAGGGAAATTCACAATGTGAAATTATAGCTATCTAATTCAGTAAGTACATTTGATAAAATTATTCATGAAACAAATAAAAAGAATATTTGTAAAAGGAGACAACAGTTTTATGAGCCTTATTGGCTACCTATAAAAGAAAATGGGTGGACATTTTCTAAACCAATTTTTGTTTCATGGGTCTAAGGACAAAGATGAGTGAAAATATGCGATAAAAAATGAAAGTCACCATAGAAATATTGATTCAAAACATCAAAATATGGGACAGAGACTGGCTTAAATCGACTACCTTTATGCTATCGTTGTTCTCCCCACGAAGTTTCTAGCATTGAGATCCCAACGAAAAATGAAAGCTCAACGGAAATCAATTGAATATTGATCCAATGAAAGTGCGTGAAATCTAAAATCACAGTGACCTCCAGCCTCCCCAATAATTGGATGAGACTGCCTTATTCGTAGAAAAGAAGGATGTCGAGAGCAAATTTGAAATTTGAACACCTATTTGAAATTAGAATATTGAGATCTGCTTTAAAAGTTGACATATAGGGAAATAAACAATCCACGGCTAAAGTTTGGTATCCAAGACTTAATTAGGTCAAACTCTTCTTAATTAGGTAAAAAAACTTAAGACCCATAAGTGTTTGATTGAAAGGCGTTTTGAATTTTGAGCAGGAATGATAGAACCCTTGGATCAACTGAATCATGAACTTAAAAATTCAATCACAACCCTCCAATGTGGCACAGAGGACACATGTGAGCGGGATATTTTGCAAAATCTTGTGTAATGTAATAGAGATTAGCAATCCATAGGTAAAGTTTGGTATGCAAAACTTAATTAGGTCAAAATTCTTCTTAATTAGGTAAAATTTAAGACTCGTAAGTGCTTGATTGAAAGAGGATTTAATTTTGAGGAGGAGTGATAAGAACCTTGGATCAATTGAATCGTGAACTTAAAAATCAATCACAGCCCTTCAATGTCCCACGGAGGACACATGTGAGAGGGGAGCGGGGGGGGGCCTGTAGTGACTACAGGTGTAGTGAGTGAATCTCGGCCGTTAAAAGTGTTTTGAATGGTCCGGATCTAAAATAGTGAATAACGTAATTGTTCGCGCAAACAATTCAATTAAGATCCGGACCACCCAAAACAAGAATAGACAACTGAGATTCTCACTACACAGCTTGTAGTGAGTTGCTCACTACAGGATCCCCGGTTCCCATGTGAGAGGGACATTTTACAAAATCGTTGTGTATTGTAATATAGATAGTAATCCATAGTTAAAGTTTGGTATGTAAAACTTAATTAGGTCAAAATCTTCTTAATTAGGTAAAAATTTAAGACTCATAAGTGCTTGATTGAAAGAGGATTTGAATTTTGAGGAGGAGTGATAAGAACCCTTGGATCAATATGAATCGTGAACTTAAAAATCAATCACAGCCTTCCAATGTGTCACGGAGGACTTACAAAACCGTTGTGTAATGTAATATAGGTATACAAAATTATATATCTTGATTTGGTGAGTTAATTTTCTTTTTAGTAAAGTATTCTTTTATATCTATTTAGAATTAAAATCTATTTTGTTAAGAAATTTTTAAGAGGGCTGATAATGCCAAAACTATTTTTGTTTCTGCCAAAACTCATTTTGTTCATGCCAAAACTCTTTCATTGCATGACTTAATTGCCCCCCACTTTTAAAATGAACAATAAAATATCCTATGCGATTTCAAGGGGCATTCTTGTAAAGCAAGTGGTGTAGTGGAGGACAATTAAATCCTGCAATGAAAGAGTTTTGGCGTGAACAAAATGAGTTTTGGCGTGAACAAAATGGGTTTTGGCATTATCAGTTCCCATTTTTAATATATTACTATAATCTACTAAAACCAAATTACCAATTTCAATTCTTTTTTGTTCCACCTTAATTTCACGATTGCTACTCAAAGGAAAACTCAATCCTCTTACTCTCTAATCTCGATTTGCTTCCTAATTTTTTCTTCCTTTCATATTTCTTTACAATATCTCTTGATTCTTCCAACCCTAAAACTATTTATTTTATGATTTGTTTTAGTGCTCTAAATTCTAAATAATCTTTTGAATTCATGTGTTGTGGTAAAGTGTTCCTTAATCGGATAGAACCGGAATCGAACCAAAACCGGTCCAGTATTGCGGTTTGGATCTGGACAGGTTCTACATGTGTATTGGTTAGGTTTTGGTTCTTAATTTTCTAGAACTGGTCGAAAATTATTCAAAAATATACATTAACCCGCCCCAGGTCCACGTGTCGACCTGAAATCAAAAATTATTCTAGGGGTATCTATTAGGTAAATTACGCGGTGCCCCACAACTTTGTGAATGGTTAATAATATACATTAACCCGCCACATTTCTCGAATTTCTTTCACCTTGTATTTGTATCTGTACAGCAAACGTCATGTTAGTACTATAACTGTCACATAAGTACCACGCCACGAGCCCACATGTCGATCTAAAATAAAAAATTATTTTAGGGTTATCTATTAGGTCCCGTCAATTTTCTGAATGGATATACGTTAACCCGCTACATTTCTCGAATTTCTTTCACCTTGTATTTATTTGTATCTGTACAACAAACGTCATGTAAGTACCATGTCGTCATGTTAGTACTATGCCCATCACGTAAGTACCACGCCATGGACCCACGTGTCCATCTGAAATAAAAAATTATTCGAGTGTTATTTATTAGATAAATTACACGGTGCCCAACAACTTTGTGAGATGGATAATAATATACGTTAACCCGCCACATTTCTCAATTTTCTTTCACCTCGTATTTGTCTCTGTACATTAAACTTCTCGTAAGTACCACATCGTCATGTTAGTACCGTACCCGTCACGTAAGTACCATGCCAAGTGCCGAAATACAAATGAATTAAAAAGATTTATTATAGTATGGCGAAGATATTATTATATTCCTCTTTTTGAAATGTGACATTGAATTAGTTATCGGAATCTACAATTACCCAATCTAAAATAAAGATTACAAATTCACATAATTGATACCTACAAATTCACATAATTGATACCACCATATTCTGAATGAATAGAATTCCATTTGTACTTTAAAGCGATAATCAAATAGGAAATCCAGGACATACACAACCCTCAACTGTTACACCATAAATTCTGCTGCGTCAAAAAAAAATGCAGAATCACATTACAGATTCGAAGAATCTAGAGTCAATGCATGGGACAAAAGAGAAGGTAGAATTTCTTTTTTGCCTTGCATTCAATTAAGCCCAAAAAAAAAAAAAGGAAAAATTACAGATAGTGGCACCGACAAGGAATAATAACCAGTTCAATGGTCCCAAGTTTTGAAATCACGAAACCATTATAATGACCGTGTCCATGACATGGCCTGACCATTTAGCCCTTATGCCCAGTCTTTATGTATCTATTATCTGAATTGCCCTTTGTACTAGATGAACTAGTTCCCATAAATCTATGGACTTAGTTTCTTCTTTTTATAAGGATTGCACCCCAAAACATCTGCACATGCCTTAGAGGGTAATCATTCTACAGGCCACTTTGTGTCTCTATATTAGGATGTGCACTTTGTACTATATGGACATGCTCTCATTACTTCATGGATTCGTTTTTTTCTTTTTGTGAAACTCGCACCAAGAAGCCTAAGTGGTGTATGGACGAACGACGGGAATTGAACCCGCACATGGTGAATTCACAATATGCATTCACCATAGTTTCAAAATTACAGCAAACCCGTGTCAAATATATAGCGAATTTGGGCGCTCTAGCCAAAACGTGCACATGCCGCAAAGAGTAATTATTTCATGGGCCCACTTTTGATCCAATTTTGGACTTATCATTTGTACTCGATGAACTTACTCCCATAACTTCATTGACATGTTTCTTCTTTTTGTGCGATTTGCACCTAAAGGCCTATACATCCCACAGAAAATAGTCGTCCCGTGAGCCCACTTTTGGTGTCCATTTTGGACTTTCCCCATTATATTAAATGGACTTGCTCTCATAAGTTCGTACTTGTTTCTTATTTTTGTTTGACTTACACCCAAAATAAGGGCAAAATAGTCCAGACAACAATGGTTACATGTATTGGTCATTAATTATGTGGGATGTCATGTTTTTGGTAATTTCAAAACTTGGGACCAATAAACCGAGCATATTTCTTGTCGGCGCCTCTGATAAGTACTTTCTACAAGTAAAGAACCCAAAAACAAAGGTCTGTGGCTCTGTAGTTTTTTTTATTACTCGGGTAGGGTCTGCTTTAGCAGTACCTTGACTAATTTTTGGGAACGAATTTCACCGTCTAGTTTTACAGTTCCCTACGAAATCTCGTATGGACTAGACCCAAAAAAGTTAAAGACGGGTTTCAAACTTGAAACAAGTCTTAAGAGTTGGCCGGCCTTGACCAACCCTTGGGTGTAGTTAACTGTTAACCAACATGAAATACTAGTTTATATTTCTTTCCCTTTCTCATAGAATACTGAGGTGAAGATTTCCCAAGTTTATGTTCTCTTTTTAATGGGCTACTAATACATTGGAAAATGGATCAAAAGGCGAAGCAACACAAATTAACCTCTCATACAAACGAGATTAGTCCATTTGTTGGCAAGACCATTCTTAGTCACATAATGTGCGTAAGCCTAAGCGTGAAAGCGTATTTCGAAAACATCTCAAATCACTAAATTTTGCTAGAGTAAAATTGAGAACGAGTGCGTACATCAAGGACTGAGAACAGGAGCGGGTTCCATTCAAAGAACAAAAATGTTAGGTACACACAAAAGTTACCCACAAATTACCCAAACACACACACAAGTGTGTGGGCTCCACACACATTGCACATCCAGTGTAAGTGGAGCCCACACACTTGTGTGTGTGTGGGTGGGTAATTTGTGGATAACTTTTGTGTGTGTGTGTAGTGTTGTTGTTCAAAGAATTACGTGACTTAGAGACCATTTGTCTTTCATTGGAATGGAAAAGTAAAAAAAAAAAGGAAATCATTTGGGATTTTACACCTTATTACAAGGAGAAAATCTTTTGGGATTACCCCTTATTTATCATTTTTCTTTTACATGCAAAATAATTTTTATTTGCTCGCTCTATTTAACTTTCAAAACGAATGTGAAAGTTAAAAGTGAAGTGTGGAAATCACTACTGTTTACACAGTGTACCATCATTGAGTACTTCAACAAGCTAGTAGCATTTGATAATAAAAAAAAACTATTCGTACGCACGCCACGTGTACGAATAATGCACGAGGCGTGCATCTTGACCGTCCGTGTGTGTTTTCGACGGTCCGGATTTTAAAAAAACTCTTCAATGTAAGAGTTAACTCTTACATTAACTCTTACATGGAAGAGTTTTTTTTAAAATCCGGACCGTTGATTCCTGAAACGGACGGTCCAAATGTGTTCGTACGCGTACGTACGTGCGTGTACCAGTGTACGTATAACGTATGCATAGTCGGACTGTTATCAAACAATAGCTATAGGAATTCGTACGCTTTACGAATGTGCAATGATTTGTCACAAACTTGGACCAATGTCTCTGGTGAAAACACCCTAGCAAGCTCACATTATGCGGGTTTGGACACAGAAAACGCTCTAATTTCCTCTAATGGCCGTAACCCTGTGTCCACGCCTCCGCGAGGGAACTCGATGCATGAAAAAAATTTCAATGCCGAGTGGGTGCATACATCCAGCCTTCAAAAAATGCAACGGACGGCTCGAATTAAAAGTGCCGGATCTACTTTTAAAAAATGAAAAAAGGAAAGAAAAGTATGTTTTAATCCGGATCGTCCGTTGCAGTTTTGGACGGTGAAATGTGCACGAGCAGATATCACGTCAGCCATACCAACTCAGATTTGGCAAACCAACTCAGCACCCCTTGAGTGAGATTTCGAGAAGAGTTGCTTTTTGGTCACATCATTGACTATTCTACTTACGTCGTCGTCAAAGATGCACCTACATTTTTAACCGACGAATGTATATGCCTGGTTATGGCGGTGCCGCCTGAAATTGTTGAGACCAGAGATGAGGTACCATCCGCTTTCAAACCAGTTCTCTTAACAACCTAGATGACTTGCTTACAACAAACGAGTAGATTTCTATACCAACGTTGAGACAACGGCATAAACCAAGTCTCAATTGCCCACCCATGGTTTGTCCCAGTAATAAGGGCGAATACCAACTTGCAACATAGAAAAAGTGGGAGGGTTGTCGCGGTGGATTGTTGTGCTAGTCTCTAGTCTCTCGAATTAGTCGAGGTGCGCGTAAGCTGACCCGGACATTCGGTCAAAAAACCAAGTCTGAGTTACTCTATTTCTTTTCCTTCTCTTTTGGATGAGAAAAACACGAATTGACATTGGTATGATCAGCACCAAAAACACCAGTACTTGATGCCATGACTAACCCATTCAGAAAAATCAATTGACATTGGTATGATCAGCACCAAAAACTAAGGCACAAACCAAAAGACACAAATGAAGTACCAGAAAAGATATGCCACACATTCAGCTTTAATACTCACTTAAGAACAAACATTGTAGTTCCAAACACTAGATTTGATACCACAACCAACACAAACAGTTAAAAGCTCACGCCGTAGTTTCAACGAGTCATGACCATGAAACGATCAAAATCAAATAGAGATAGAACCATAGACACAAAACCAATCAGTACTCGTCCCCTTCATCCCCGTCTTCCCCCTCGGCCAACTCAGCACCGACCTCCTCATAATCCTTCTCTAGAGCCGCAAGATCCTCCCTTGCCTCTGAAAACTCTCCTTCTTCCATACCCTCACCCACGTACCAATGGACAAAAGCCCTCTTGGCATACATCAAGTCGAACTTATGATCAATCCTACCAAACACCTCAGCCACACTGGTGGAATTCGAAATCATGCAAACAGCCCTTTGCACCTTGGCAAGGTCGCCACCAGGAACCACCGTGGGTGGCTGGTAGTTGATGCCGCACTTGAACCCGGTGGGACACCAGTCGACGAACTGGATGGTACGCTTGGTCTTGATGGTGGCAACGGCAGCGTTGACGTCCTTGGGGACCACATCACCGCGGTACATAAGGCAGCATGCCATGTACTTGCCGTGGCGGGGGTCGCACTTGGCCATCATGGAGGAAGGCTCAAACGCGCTGTTTGTGATCTCAGCAACAGAGAGTTGTTCGTGGTAGGCCTTCTCAGCGGAGATGACAGGGGCGTAGGATGAGAGCATGAAGTGGATCCTGGGGTATGGGACCAGGTTGGTCTGGAATTCGGTCACATCCACATTGAGGGCGCCATCAAACCTTAGAGAGGCTGTCAATGAAGAAATCACCTGAGACCCACAAACACAAGATGTGTTAGTTCAGGGAAGTCTGTCAAAATAACAAAAAAAATAATGGGGTAAATCTAGAGAGAAATGGCAATCTTTAGGCCGTGCGAGAGAAGATGTAGAAGATTTCCTCCAAATCCTTCATCCAAGTACAACATAAGCTGGCTAAAAAAACGCAACAACAAACCTCTCTAGAGAGCCTAACAAAAACTTGTTCAAAACCTCTTATGTAAAATGCCAAGTCCTCTCGGTATGTGAGAGTTTATGGGCTTAGGATACTGTGTTTCTGTATTCTTCGGTGGTTTTCCTTTACCATCATCTTGGTTTTCTTTGATGCCTTTCATTGTAGTCTAATATAAGCTTAAGAAGCCAGATGAACACAAGTTACCTGCGAAACAAGGCGGTTGAGGTTGGTGTAGGTGGGCCGCTCAATATCGAGAGAGCGCCTACAGATATCATAGATGGCTTCATTGTCAAGGAGCACAGCAACATCAGTGTGTTCAAGGAGGGAATGGGTTGAGAGGACACTGTTGTAGGGCTCCACAACAGATGTGGAGACTTGGGGAGAGGGATAGACGGTGAAACCAAGCTTTGATTTCTTGCCATAATCAACTGAGAGGCGCTCCAAAAGGAGAGATCCAAGACCAGACCCAGTACCCCCACCAACAGCATTGAAAACAAGGAACCCTTGGAGGCCAGTGCAGTTGTCAGCAAGCTTACGAATGCGGTCCAAGCAGAGATCAACAATCTCCTTCCCAACTGAAAACAGTGTAATAAAACATTCAGTGGAAATGCAAAAGCAGAAGCACTTGATTGTACCCCAAAGATCAGAAAATGTGAAACGAGCACCTACTTGTGTAATGGCCACGGGCAAAGTTGTTGGCAGCATCTTCCTTGCCACTGATGAGTTGTTCAGGGTGGAAGAGCTGACGGTAGGTTCCAGTCCTTACTTCATCTATGACAGTGGGTTCCAGATCTACAAAGACAGCACGAGGAACATGCTTTCCTGCACCGGTTTCACTGAAAAAGGTGTTGAAGGCATCATCACCTCCACCAATAGTCTTGTCACTCGGCATCTGGCCATCAGGCTGGAAGAAGGAAAAAAAACATAGTAGTGCATATATGAACCTGTTCCCTCGTGCAAAGGTCACTTTTTTTGCCCAAGATCAGAACAGGGTAAAAAATTCAATTTGATTGACACATGACACGCATGCAACAATGAGAAATTTAGCAGGTAAAAGAAAGGAACTTCAGTAACAACATAGATAACGATACATGAAGCTAGGGCTGGTTTAATTTTCTGTTTGGGTATTCTTTTATCTTTTTTTTTTTTTTTTTGGGTTCCTGTAATGCTCTGTGTATAGCTAGGTTTTGGTTCTGATTTGCAGCTTTTGTAACTCTTGGGGCATTACCCTAGTTTGTATTCTTGGTTTGAGCTCAATAAGAACGTGCACTTCTTAAAAAACGATACATGAAGCTAAGCCCATCAATAGATTATAGATGTAATCAAGAAACTTGATGCCACCAGAAAAGTCATTAGTACAAGCTGATCTGACAATTTCTATCGGAAATTTATATTTCTTATGCAAGAATCCACACAAAACTGCATACATAGATATACTGCAACGCAATTATTCACCCATTTCTGATTAAAAAAAAATTATTCATCCTATTTAAGACTGATACTTTTGTTGCAAACGTGTCCAATGTACTGAAAAGGTAATCCAGCCATCTTCTAGGAAAAGAATCCATATTCCAGGAAATTAGGACTAGGAAAACGTACTCTCCAGATTTGACCGGTTGTGCATCCAAACCTATGACCTAAACAAATGATACACGTTTGCCACAAATCGATTTCGCCGATGAAACCACAAGATCTTCTATACACCCATTGTCATTTATGATCTAAAGAAGCGCATATATTTTGCCAATATGTCCAAATTCCCAATAGCAAATCCCTACGTTTTACAGACAAAAACACAACTAGATCTTACATGTTTGAGATCGTGCAATACTAAATACATTCACTATGTTCAAATCTCAATCAAACTTTGCATCTTGTTTCATGAGCGATCTACACAAAACTAGATCAGACATGTTTGAGATCGTGCAATTTGAAATACATTCACTATGCGCAATCAAACTTTGCATCTCGTTTCCATGCGGATGAAATGCTCCAGAAATTGCAGATCCCGTCAATCTCCAACGGTAATTCAGTACTAAAAACTGACATTCACGAGCGAACTACACGTTTCTTACAAAATACCAACAGATCTGACGAGCATTACACAATTGAAGCAATATATACATGAATTCTCACTCGATATTTCCAAATCTAACGAATTTTTAACAAACTGGTATACAGAAAACTATATCCATGTGTTCAAAGAGAAGGAAGAGATGAGATGGCGTACCTCGATGCCATGTTCGAGGCAGTAGAGTTCCCAACAGGCATTGCCGACCTGAATCCCCGCCTGGCCGATGTGGATCGATATGCACTCCCTCATTTTTCCGGCTGTTTGGATGGTAAGAAAATCGCAATTTTACAGAGAGAAAAAATGAAGAAACCGAAGAGATCAGAGAGAAAGCGAAAAGGAACAAACAAACAAAAGCGTTTATCAAGACGCCTTTGGATGATGTGAGAAGCTCTCTCGGGTGTCCGCATTTATAGCGCGAGAGAGAGAGAGGTGGTTGCGGTTAACCATGGTTAGGTTGTGTGGGGTTCCTAACCGTTTTTTGTTGACCGTGGTTAGCTTTTAGTACTAAAAATCATAAATTTGCCGCTCTTTGTAGTTTTTTAAACATCTGTTTTGGGATTTTATGCATCTTATGACGTGGTTTTAGTTTTGTTTTGAGCTGGAAGTAAGTACAACAGAAATTTGGGATAACATCAAAATTCAAAATATATATACTATTATTGTTTAGGAAATGTAACATATATTGATAACACAACGAATACAATGGACACAAATGTCGAGTGAATACAAGGAACTAAAATTAAAATACCAAAGGAAACAAAAATCAGTTCCCGTGTCGAAACCCACATATCTGCTTGTCTCGGGTAGGTGGAAAAATCATAATTTGCATCAAGTTGGAGCTTGGTCTCTTCGTTGTCGTCGCCACAACGACTTCATTATTGTGGTTGGAGAGCCCGAGAGTCTGTCACCAAATCTGATCAAAGCCACAAAATATGTTGCTAAACATGAAGATTCATCTCCTTTTTTCTTTTTATATTGTTTCTTGAAGCCAAACAAAATTGTTGGTGCAATTCTCTAATAAGTTTTTTTTTTTTTTTAAAGATGGGGAGAACTAGTATTTCTGAAACAATAATATGAATAGTTTCACGTCACAACAATTTTATGGTAAGGGAGGATAGGGGAAGGAACTGAAAAGGGAGTTTCTCGCAGGTCTTGCATTGATCAGTCTAGTGACATACTAATTCACTAAATTAATCAGTCTAGCGAACCAGATACTAAGACCGAGTTTCCCGTTTTTAGTAGAAGTTAATATTCCATAAAAGTGTTAAAAAGCTAAGTTGCTAAAAATCAATTTTCTCTCACACTCCTGATAAAGGCAAGTTGTTAAAATCAGCTTGGCGCTTTTGCTTTTAGTAAACGGGAAACTCTAAGTTGGGAAAAAAATATTTCCAGAGTCAGCCAAATGTTGTCACCATAGTGTAAAATTAGTCCTTAAAATTGAATGGTATGGTTCTACTAAAAC
Organism: Vaccinium vitis-idaea; assembly: GCA_963854785.1. Lineage (NCBI taxonomy): Eukaryota > Viridiplantae > Streptophyta > Magnoliopsida > Ericales > Ericaceae > Vaccinium > Vaccinium vitis-idaea. Next base: position 4,830,153 of record OY978215.1, on the reverse strand, counting down.
CTCACATGGATAACTTATTGCAGTGGCCACTTTATTTGTGCCAATGCAGTAGGTAGCTCAGAGCCGTAAACATTAAGCACTGCTAGTAACCAGGACCACAAGGGTGATCTTAAAACAGAAGCAAAATAATTCCCAATCTTTTATTGGATTCTGTTTCTATCAAGGGGCTATAGATGAAGGGGAGAAAAAGATAAATGGAAAACATGAAATGATAATCGCAAATTTTACTTCCATTTTGTTACATCTCTCTTTCAAGTCCCTCCACAAGTCAAGAATCAATAGTCTAGGTATCCCGATGCAGTCAACGATATCCCAATCACAAAACAGAAAGTCTACACACCTACCTTTAAGCCACAACTCCAGACAAAACTGTATCCGGAACAGTTCGATGCACGTGGACTCATGTGCATTGAACGATTCCGGACACAGTTATGGCCAAAGGTGTGTTCTAAAGTTGTGTGTGTGGCATTCCTCGTCACAAAATGGTGAATGCCCATATGGTGTAAAACGAGATCATCTATAAATGCAATAAACTCTAGTCTAAGGATGAGTCTTATATTTTACAATCAATAAGCATCTTTTGATTGATACAGAAATCTAAGTGGTGTACCCTTGTACTTGGGATACCCATAGACAAAAAGAGTGGCTTCCTGAAGAAGCCTTTCTGCTGGCGTGATGAGTGGAATTGAAGCAACTGGTACCCTTTTAATAATATGCTCATCATCCTCCTTAATTATGTATACCAGAAACGAGTAGCTTTTGTTGAGGTTCAGCCATTTTGATGATTTCCTAAAACAAGAGCCGAATCTCGTCTTCCCATCATACTCCCTTGTTTCTCTTTACAAAGAAAGACAGTACTTGTCTGAAATGATCCAAAACTTGTTTACTGCTCTGGACGTGGAGAAATCAAGACACGGGCTGTCCGCCAGTCCATGCATGATTGTCATCGTCAAATTCATTTGCTCTATAGTTGCGGCTTTGTTGTAAATAGGATAAACCGGACCAAATACCACGGATGAACAAGATACTTACGAACACCACACTCCCAATTGTGCAAATCACCTACATTTCATATAACCATAGAAAGAAAAAAAGAGTGGGAATATTGACACAATGGAACACTGCAGTAACTAAAAAGATGAAAACAGGCAAAAACTGCAGCTACAACCTCGTTGAGACAATTATCTAAGCATTTAAAATAACAAACATTTAAAATAGAAACATCTGCATCGAGAAGAAAAGGCAACAATGCATTGGTTCTCAAACTATTTCTGATTACCAGGACAGGAGTCTGTCAAGCTCAAGGACACTTCAGAAACAGAGTTGATAGAATGCGCCTTTGCATACTTTCTAATCATGTTGTAGGCCAAATATATATCAGAAGAACAACCGTGAACTTGAAAAGTTCAGCACAGCGATTTTTTTTGTTGATAAAATATACCACACAAAGGTTTTCTAGTGATGTGGCCCACAATATATCTCTAACAAATCAGACTGAGAAAGTAAAAGTCTGCAGGCAAAGACAAGGGAATACTCCCCTACCAAGTAAATCACTTCCTGAGCTATTATAATGGAATTGGCAAAAGGTATGCCATTTTGGAATTCAGCCTGTTGAAAACCTCCAGTATTTGGATCCCATTTATTCAAGATGGCTTTGAACAAAAACGCACAAAAGATGGTACAGAGGATCTGAAATTCCATTGAAAGAATCATTTGAAAGGACCTGAACTCCTGAAAGCATGACTTGGTGGTCGAGATATGGATTGAAGATCGTGGGGGGAAAAAATATTTTGAATGATCGTAATCGTGCTTACCCTTCCTGTTTCTACTGCAAGGGCAAAACAATCACTGAATGGAACTTTACTCTTTGGATGATTAACCTATCAAGACAATTTTTTATTTATTTTTCGGTATTAGGTATAGTTAATCTTAGGACACGCTCTTTTTGGGTGTCACCTCCAACTTCGAATCTTGGTTTTGCCACTGCATGAGCCTGAGCCTGAGCGGATATATATAACTTCTAACTAATAGACCATGCATCTAAATATTCAGAACTATAGCTTCATCTCTTTATTACCTCAAGGAATGCTTTCAAAACCCACAAGAATGCCAGCAATATAACCCCATTGACAGAGAAACCCACCTACATTGAACAGGGAATAGACCACCAGTCAATGAGCAAGCCAGGGGCTTTTATCTAGTAGAAAGCATGAAGTATTAACATAAAAATCCCATGAAGATTTTGGTATGCCACCAAAGCACAACATCAAACTATTATGGATCCTTAATTCAACAAGATTATCAGACCATGCCCAAACAATAGAAGGAACAATCATTCTAAAAACTGCCAAAATAATAATGAGTATTGTTTTTGCTTGTCTACGAAAAACTGCAGATGTCTGGAATCCACATACAAAACACAAAAGGAACGATAAGGTCATCCATATAGCAACTACGGTAACTCCCAGGAAAAGTCGCTTTACTCAATCCTTTCAAGGAATCAAGAGGTTTTGATCCTGGTATTCTTGAGGTGTGTTTAAAAGTGACAAAACGACCCTAAGCCCTGTTAGTTGCACGGAAAGGAAAAGAAAGTGCAGGAATCTTTCACTTTCCTGGTTTTTACTTTTTAATGTGTTCAATTAGCTAGAAAGTTGTGGGACCGACATCTCCAGTTTTGCCACCAGGACTTGCTCTCCGTGACCCAGGAATCTTGTTTAATACTAGTTTCTACACAATTAAATTATGGCCTTTCAACTATCTCTTGAATTTTTTCAATCAAATGAATGCAAAAGGCAAAATAATTGTTCTTTATTTTACTTCGCTGTAATTTTCTCAAAAATAATTTTCCTGCATCAATTTCTTGACAAGTGAACATAACGCTGGTATAGTGATTTCTGATTCATGAGAAGCAAATTACCAGCCTTCACTCTCACATCGAATACACTCAAAATGAGCTTAACATTTCGATAACTAGGAACCTATCTCAAATTGTTACGAAAGGCATGTTTGAAAACAAGAACCCCATTCCAAATTGTCACCAGAGGACATCAATTGAGAAAAGTACCAATTTGGTAGAGATGGTCACGGGCAGAACAGATCGAACGGCCTTCCTCGCTTTTCTCGAGATCTTCTTAAAAACAGTTTCAACAAACTTCACTAGAAGATCCAAACTCCGATCCTCTTCTTCTTCCTCCTCCTCCTCCTCATCATCATCACCGTCCTCGTATTCTTCAATCCCTAGTCCTTCCTGAATACAACACGAAACTAAATTCGATATAGATATCCACTATGTACGTATGTACACACACACACACACACACATATATATATACAGAGAGAGAGAGAGAGAGAGAGAGAGAGAGAGAGAGAGAGAAGAGAGAGAGAGAGAGAGGACCTGGGGAAAATTGGAGATTCGTCTGGAAGCATGGATGCGGGGATAGATTCGATGAAGGTGGAAATGGAGGAGGATGAAGTGCCGATGAGGATCGGATGAGTGAGAGAGAGTGGTGGGGAAGAGGGAGAGAGAGTGAGGAAGAGAGAGAGTGATCGAGGAAGCCATGGTTGAGTCGGAGCTGCAGAGTGCTTGTGGGAGCAATACCTGAACTAAGGAAGGAGGACTGCTTGTGGGAGCAACTTGAACACGCCTTTAGAAGGTGCATTATCTAAACACGCCTTTAGAAGGTGCATTATCTAAACACGCTTTCAGAATTTTTTTTGTGATTTTCTATCATAGAAACTAGAAAGCGTGTTTAAGAGGCACAATTTTTAAAGGCGTGTTTTCAGACCGGATTACGATTAACTTAACTTTTTCGCTTAATCCGTCGTAATCCACTGTGAAAGCATGATTTGTTTCGATGATGATGCCGATTGAAGCTGGGTGATTCCATCAAAAAAATGCCTGTATTTTTTCTCTTTGATTTTCTGTTGCTTTCTTTTTGCTCTTAGGTTGGTATCCAGGGAACTTACATAGTCATGGCGGGAGACAATCATGGCCTTATTTCTAGATCTTGATATAGAGTCGTGACAAAAAAAAATAATAATAAAAATGAAAGATAAGATATAGAGTCGTGAACTTAGGGGTGATCCACTAACAAAAAACAGTTTTTTTTTTTAAACTAAGACAGATCATTCTCTCACAATACATCACATAAAAAATTGTGAAAAGACAGTTTATTCTAAAAATTGGCTTAGTGGAACACCTCCTAAGTCAAATAATTTGGATTTCGGAGCGCCGTCTGATCGTATTTTAGACTGTCCGGATGTGTTTTAAATTTTTACCAATTAAAATTGCCGAAAGCATCCAGGCCATCCAAAACATGATGGGACGGCCGAAGGGTGCAAAGCACCTCCGGTCCAAACGAGTATGTTTACGTGAGCGGGAGTTCGTACACCAGCGTGTTGCATCTTTAACCATGTGATTATAAGAATACGAATTATAATCTTTGAGTATATAGAATTTTTTCTCAATGAAATTGAACTTGTGATATGCCTTCCCTTTCCTTTTCTTCCAAAATCAACTTATTTCGCATATCATATAGTAAAACTTTCCGTTATGTAATTTCTCATTGTAGCAATAATTGGTATTGTTTCAAAAGATTTATTTTTGAAGATTGGTGCATACGGAGGATGATTAGCACTTTTCTATGTGACACATGTATTTTGTTTGGAAATAATTCTATATTTTGAGAAAAATTAGCACTTTTCTATATGATTGTTAGGAAATAATTCCATATTTTGTGCGGAATAATTCCATATTTTGTGCGGACCTACGTTTGAATTATGACCATTGATCTCAATTATCATTTAGGATTATATAGATCAATAAAAGCAAGATTGATAGGTTTCAAATCTTATATGGTACTAGGGATTGTCCGTGCCTAAAGGCACGAAGCAACGCGTTTTGAACACAATTTAAAGGAATTCTCACTTTCTACTATTGACCATCCCGCCAGCCAAGCTGACTTCTCCTAAAAATAATGTTTTCAAATAAGCTTTAAACAGATTTCATCTAATTAACTACATTAAATCTTTATGGCATACATCAATTCTTTTTTTTTTGTCAAAAGTTGAGAGATAGTTTTCATCAAAGATTCTCATGGGGAAAGATTGGGAGTCCACAGATCGGACACTCCAACGACAATAGGTCACAGAAATACAACGAGCAAGCATATGACCAAACCAACGGAACACACCGGACAAAATCCGGCCTAAAGCCGGACATAACCGGCCTAAAGCCGGACAAAACACAAAAGAAACGAGAAAAAAGATACACTCCCCTTCGTCGCTGAGCAGCCCATCTCTAGCCAAACCTCCAACCGGTCACGCGCCTCTACCGGAGGCCTAAGAAGCCGCCGGAACCCGTAAGGTTGCAAAGGAGGAGCAGACGAATCGTAACGCCCAACAGGGCTGCGGAACGCCAAGTTCCAACGATTGGCGAACGGAAGGCGGATATGGTGCAGAAGGGGAAGGGGAAACCAGATCTAGAAAGGGGATTAGTCCCTCCCCTCCCGCCGCCCAAAGGGTGTGCAACCCATGGAGGGGGAGGGGAAGGAGGGGCGGCTAGGGTTTGAGTTTTTTTTAGAGAGAGAGAGAGAATTTCTTCCTTCAAATGGAACCTTATTAACAGGGCATACATCAATTCAATGCATCCAAAAAGTATGTCAAAAAATAGCAATTGCTGTAATACTTTAGAAATACCTAAAATATAAATAAATCTCACATGGAAATATTAACAGCTAAAAAAAACAAAAAATGAATACCCAAAGAGAAGTGTAAAGAGAGTATCTTCCTCATAAACTTCTCGAGACATGTTCTTCCAGATCTTTTTATTCGTCACTTTTGACCATGAATGTTTGAACTTTTTCATCATCAATTTTCTAAATGTCGTCAACTGTCTTCATCACTCTTGAATACCTATTTCGTCCAAAGAGAAAAATTAAGAACATGAACAACAATATAAAACATTTAAGAAAATAATTAAATGAGTAAGCTAAAATTCCCTCTTGCAAAATAAAATGGTTATGAAATAAGTTACCTTAACCATAGATCTCATCTATTCTTCCCAACACTATCGCGGTAGGATGTACATGTATATTACCTTAACACATCTCATTTCTTTTCATACAAAAGAAAAAATATCCACGGAGATAAACAGTGTACTACTCGACACAACACGGCCTGAAAGGCCTCAAAACATCTAACCTTGGGAGGGAGGGAGAGAACGTGTAGAATAACAAAAAATTTAAAAAAAATTGACTACCTCTTCTCTTTGACAAAGCAGAGGTAATGAACCTCCCTTTCTCCAATCAAGGTATGAAGGAAGCTGATTTATGCTATTCTTGGAGAAGCTTATGAATTAGAAGAATTGTGTGTGTGCTTATAAAAGGAAAATCTAAGTTTCAGCATGGATTATTAAGGAAAACATAGACTCATTTTTTAAGGAAAACATATGTGAATGCTAATTAGTAAAGAAAAATATAATTATCAACTTTTAAAAAAATGGTTATTTCCTTTCCGTAAATAAATCCAAAAGGTGTTTGTTTCCTTTTTGAATGTAGGAAAATCAACTTAAAGTCTTAAAGGAAACAACTTAAAATTAATTATTGAGTTGAATATAAGGAAATTAAATAGGAAAACCATTTGTTTAGTTGATTTGAATTCAAAAGGATAGTCAATCATTTTTTAAGGAAACAGTGTAAAAGCAATCAATGAAAATAATTTAGTCATCAGGTTATAATGGTTTATATTAGAAGTATTCTCTTGATCAGACGGCTACAATTAACATAAAATGTCGATCAGATAGTTGTAGAGAGTGCTGGGTTTGTATGTGTAAACAAAAACCACTCTGTTTTATAATATAGATTCCTTTAATTTAGGGTTTTGAATTTTGAAATGAAAGTATTTTTAGCCCTTGGATTAGTTGAGAAGAAACTTTAAAATTTAATCACAACCCTCCAATGTGCCACAGAGGACAGTTGTGAGAGGGACATTTTGCAAAACCGTTGTGTAATGTAATATAGACTAGCGAAAAACCCGTGCTATGCACGGGGTGAAGTAAAACCCGTGCTATGCACGGGGTGAAGTGATTTTTTTTTTTTTTGATAATCGAATCTCCGAGCCAGCTTACATGCAGCTCGACTAATTCCAGGGCCCTGGAAGATGGAGGTAACGATCGGACATTACCCCCAGTTGCCCTAAAGAGTTTGGTGGCAAGGAAAATTGAACCTGAGACCTTAGATGTGAGTAAACCCATAAGTCTCTAGCACTGAACCCATGCTATGCACATATAGCATGAAAATTAAAATGAAAATAAATAAGAGAAGGTTTTAGGTTAATTTAACATTTTCATTGCAAGTTGTCAACTTATAAATATCTCTATTTTTTTTTATAGGCCTCTAGTGTTGCATATATAATCCTATGTTTTTACATTTGTGGAGAATAATTCTTCCTTTCTATTAGATTTCTAAGGCCGAATAATTAATTATTTTACCAGTGCTTTGCACAAACTGAATTGGTTGTGAGTTTTTTTTTTACTATTAAATTATTTTTTATAACAAAAATTTTATTGCCTAAATCACTTATAGCGGTCAAATACATGATTGTAAACCAAAAATGGATACGTAATGGGAACCAACCAATACGCATGCAATTTTTCTTCTCACCTATATATTGGGGTGCAACGGTATCCCAAGGTAGTCCGTTAAGTATCGCCGGAAACGTCATGTAACTGCCTGTTTTTAAAACCTTAATTGCTTCAACATGATCAAAAGAACTCTATGTTGTTTCCATGATCATTCAATTTGTTGCACACAAAAGAAGAAGAGGCATGGATCTTCTATGTTGCGTCATATGTTGCTATCATCTGGACCCGTGCGATGCACAAATTGAACAAATTAAATAAGTGTAAGTCAAAAATCAAAATAAGTGAAAGCCAAAAAAAGACTACGAATCAGCATTCAACAATGAAGTGTCTGCGAAGAAACGAAATATGGTCTGAAGACCAGCACTTATTTTCCTTCAAGATTTCTACTCTTCAGTATAACTTATGATAAGAATGTCTATACAAATCACATTCCTTGACAAATTCTTCAAAGACCGGATCGAGATTCCCGCACAACGTCACCAACAACTCCTAGTATTTGCCTTCAAGATTTTGCACACATTCTTTTTTTCTCTGATCTTTTTGTTGTTTGAGAGAGCAAGTGGGAAAAGGTGAATGGACAATTATGGGTGTTGTAGTTATATGTGATTCCTTCCATAGTCTTTCGAATTCATACAAAGATTTGTCAAATTTATGTTTCTAACTTTCTATATATTTTGGTTCTAAGATCACAGATCCATAAATAGTATAAAATAAGTAATGAGAAATTCAAATAGGAAATTTCTTTGTATGAGATGGACAATTTCCTCTACCAACCTATAACTTCAGGAATAAGCCATGGAAATTTCGAATGGTTTCCAAATAAGGGTTTCTTTTTTTGGATTAGAATGCCTTACATACAAAAAGAATTCTACAATCGTGAGATTGATTTGCCACTAATAGGGAAGGAAGGAGTTAATTGATCAAAATTTTGAATATACATTGCTATATTTAGACACATTGGAATATCAATAGGTCACATGTACCATTTAAAGTTGTAATGACAACCCATTCATTTCATGCCACTTGTCGCAACCGTAGCCCTCCTCACTAAAACACATTCTGCAATACTATATTAGATTACCGGATGGATTTTTGCGAGGAGGGCTACGGTTGCGACACCTGGCACTTATAGCTTTTTAATGTGAAAAGAAAATATTTAATGCATAAATATTACTAAACTAGAAAGTTCGAAAGAAAAGGTGAAAAGAAAACATAAATGGCTATTTGATTTATTCCTTTTTAAAATCAATTCGTAGATATCTACAAACCAATCCATGGGTATATTCTGTATCTTAAGAATTGATTTGAAATTTGAATACCGAATTCCTAATTTAGAAGTGGAAAATTCTTGCACCTAACATAATCCTTTCCTCCTGTTACCTAATTAATCAAAGATATGAGTTGACACCCGAAGAATCCTATTACGAACTAATCCCTTGATTTATGGGATTGTTTATCTTTTCCCAAAACAATTCTCCCTCCCTCCTTTTGTATCTCAAAAGCCCAAATATTGAAAAAAATGATCATAATAAAAAAGTGAATTCAATTATTTCAAAATCAAAATTCTAATGTCTATACAACCCGCATAATAATATTTGATTTTAAAAGGAAATGGGTAAAGTTTTCCTCTCTATCTATTATCTTTGCCATTTAAAAAGCCATAGATATCTCCTAGAGAAGTGTCACAAATGGAAAAACTTTTTTTGTATCATATGTTTTCTTTTAGAAGTTGCAATTGAATTAGATTTTGTTTCTTTCCATCCAAACTACATTTAAGTTGAATCTAACTATATAAATTGTTGCGATCTAATTTTATTTTTTGGGCAGGTTACAATACAATTAGTGAGGCTCCTACGCATTTGACTTACTATGCAACCAGAGATTTTTTATTTTCTCTAAAAGATGACAGTGTACGCTATTTTACGAATCTATTTACTCGAGCACAATCAAATGGAAAAAGTGTAAAGGCATCAAAGTTCCATTATAATGGAACCCAATCGCTATTAGGCTAATCTTCCTTTAAATTGTTGGCATCGATCCTTAATTGAAAATAGTGTTCCAAGTATCTAAACGGTACTATTTGATGTTGATTGAGTGATATGACTAAAACTTTCTTACATACCCATTTAGTGTAGGTTTTGGTATGAAGACTTGGAAAGTTAAACCTCTTGATTAATAATTGTACTAATTAGGGGGAGATAACAATCTTTGTTCTGATTAAAAAAAGAAAAGAAAAAGAACCATCTTTGTTCAAAAGTATACCTCTTTTATAAGCGTTATCTTAAAAAATAGTATGCAAATTTTTTTGTTATATTTCCGTGCATAGCACGGGTTTTACCTTAGTTTAAATAAGAGTTGTACCATCTCTTTGATGCATATAATTATGTCACATGCTTTGCTCAAAATCCCATATGACAAACCAATTAATACACAATACTTGTCGCGCTCACAGCGCTCCTCGCGAAAACCCATCGAACAATACTATATAAGATATTCCTAAACGGGCCTCTACATGTGAGGTTTGGACTTTGGACTAAGTATTTGGGCTTTTTATTGTTTTTCTCAATCATTTTTGGTTTTGCCTTTTTTTTCTCATTGAACAAAAAAAATAAGATAAAATCATCAAAGACAAAAAAAAAGGTTCAAATTAAAAAAAATTCATGAATCTGCCGGTAGCTCCCCATGCATGGCCAGATCTGCTCTCCAATCAGTGTGGATGGCTAAAATCTTGATTTTTGGACCAAGGAGAGACCGATCTAGACCTCCGACTCTGACAGCAAGGGGCAGCGACAGCGGGACAGCAGGGACAATGGCACCGGCTGTTTGTTTGTATTTTCCGATTTGTTTTTTTGATAGTTATAGGTTTGTTTTTGTTAGTTTTTAGTTTTGTCATTGGCAGATCTATATACTATAGTGGTTTGATTTTATGGAATTTCTATCTCTTCATAAAAAAACCAAGTTTCAGAACAATTACAGGAGAGCAAAATTTAACTGAAGATGTTCCAAGTGGAGTAAAATGTAAAAATCTTACATAAACCTACAAAGTATCACGATTGGCCATGCGCGGGCGCGCAGAGAGAGAGAGAGAGAGAGATTGTCTACAAATCACCCCTGAAAAAGGGTGCGCTGAAAAATGAGCTAGAGAATGTTCCCCCTCCATTGGGGAAAAGAGTGAGGAAACAAATGAGGCCGAGTACAAAACCCCAAGCATACCTATCATCTCCCAATGGAGTAATCTCATCCTTCGCTGGAATTTCTTCTCCACCGCGGAAGAAGGTTGCAAAAAGCCCCCATGCCAAACAGAGGACACTTCCGCTCAAGCCTCCGATACCCAGAAGCAGCGAAGTGGCAAATGATAACAGGGTAGCCGTGCTTCTCCCGAACATGGCTTGCGCAATTCGGCCTCCTTCAAGTCTTCCACATGGCAACAAGTTCAAAGAGGTCACCACCATTCCTACAGAAAAGCGATATTCAACGAGTCAAGAACTCCATGGATGAGTTTTTTTTTTACCCTTTCCATAGTGATACTTTAGGAGGTAGTATTTGGTTTGCTGGTATGATTTTGCAAGAGAAGGAATGCTGATACCTTGGTCTCCCAACGAAGTGAATATTCACCTAAATTCGCCATACATTCTTTCATTTTTCAAAGAACCAAACGAAATGAGACCATTCCATTCTGGCTTCATTCCAATAACCAACTAATGCGTTATCATAAGGAAGCACATGTGCATGAGCAAAACCAAGAAGAAAGAGATTCAACTCAGAGTACACTTCACTAGGATAAACATTGGTAAGAGCGTACTAGCCCAACAGCCCAAATGGAAACTCAACTATTAAATCCGCTTTTCCAATTAACTCTTTAACCAGGTTTAATCTGTACCTAAGAATCCCGTGACTTATGAGAGTGAGCAATCAAGTCACTTTCCAGCTATAACAATTCTTAAAATGTAGTAACTGCGGTTTTGTAGCCTGCAAAAGGATTCGATACTAAGAACAAGTCTAACTATTTTAAGTTCCGATATTTTACAGAGAAACGCTTTCCGTAGTATCGAAAACGTACTACCAACGCGTTAATGCGATATAACTTTAGTTTACTTTGAACTCATGAGCATTAGTCCAATAACCATTACAAGGATAAGCCTTGTATACTAGAGAATGTCACTTTATGAAATATGGAACATTGTATGAATCGGTATATAAAGAATGAATTCAGCAAACTCACCTAAGAGTCCAGCAAAAGCCAGGGGATCAACAGGGACTCCTACACCTTCAACAGCATATGGCAATACATTCCCCAGATCATCCGTATATGGTCCAATGACAAATTGGATGAAAGAAAGCAGTGGGTTATTGTAAAAAAATTGAGGCCTTATGTACCTGCCAAAAAAAAAAAAAAAGGAAACTAAATGGATCTGAAGTGGAAATCTTAACTTTACCAAATCAGTCCACGTACACAGCACACAAAACTCGCAAAATACCAACAAATGTAAGTTATGTAACATGCAATAGGTTTTTCTTCCTTTCTTTTTCTACAACCTAATGCTTTGTTGAATTCTCACCGGAAGCAGAAATCCACAAAAACAAATACTCCATGACAGTGGCAATTTTACTTCTTAACAAGGCATTCTTGTTAGTCTAAGGCATAAAAATAACTTACAAGGCATTGTCACCCCCATTAAAGCTTCCATCGGCCACAAACGCAGCAATTGCAAGAACTAGAGATGTCAGATACGCACTAGCTGTGCGTGCTACTGGGATATCAAAAAGGGCCTTTTTGTTTGGCAGAAGAGACTCATAGTTGTTCATCACTCCCAAACATCCTGTCCAATTAGAAGGCACCAGAAAAGATGGGCTGAGTTTCACACCATAATGAGCTGCTGTTAACCTCGTGGCTATCTGCAAAACACGACAGGCAACAGACCTTCAGGACACAAGAAAGACACTTCCAATACTCAATATTGGAAGAATATGAGTTGCTTGAAAGCATTTTGACAAAACTTGCCAAGTTTATGATTAAAGGCCTTACTCATGTACTCCCCCGTTTATTACGATCGAACATAAGCCGGTGTTTACCATGCATATGACTAATAGAAACATGCGTTGCTTGTCCTCCATTATGAAACTTGCTTCCTATTGTTCTTGTTTTCGTTCTCAATTAGCAAATCAATCTCATAAGAAATACCTCCCTGATACTGAACTACTGAAGTACCTTAAGTTTTGCTAAAACTATCTAAATCATCCAATTCTTGACTGAACTTGCCCGTTTGTAATTTCTTACTTTCCAACCATCAGAAGTTTACCTTTCAACTTCCTACGACAGAATTTACCCCCCCAAAAAAAAAACTTTCTACGACAGAAGTACATGACAATCAGATAGGCCTGAATCCCAAATTAATGATATTGCAGAATATTCATAACAGTATTTTAGAGAATATCCTCCTTTATTGAGTCGGACTCATATTGATCATTACTCAAACAATGACTCCGGTTTTCAAATGCTGGAGAAATGGCTGAATATTTACAGTTTATTAACTCAAATGGCCCTCAAATTGGATGTAAGTCCTTTGAAACGATATTCCACATCACATAGGTGTATCTGTACAGTTTCAAAGCCATTAAAGCTCAAATTAAGCTGAAACGACCATGGAAAACTGTTGCCAGATTGATAACCCTAGAACTAGAATTAAACATTATACTGATAAGCTCACAAATGGACTAATTCAGGAGTGCATACCTCGGAAACTCCTAAGATGGAAAGGAATCCGCCGAACAGAGGCACAACATCGGACACGTAGTCATCAAACGTAGCACCGGGTTTGAGGAAGAATCCACTCATCAAAGCTATTGTCCCAAAGGTTGTAACACATAGAGCTATTGCACTAACATAACCCCAAGTAGTGCTGAGTTTGGTTGATTCAAACTGAAGATCCATCTCAGCTTTAGGTTGTACCATACAAACCTTTAAAAAGCCAATGACAAGGAATAATCATGAGATAGATACAATTACAAAGAACTAGAGCAGTACCCTCAAGGAAACGCGACACCAAAAACTTGATCGCTAAAATCAAAGAGAACTCATCAAAAGTAAAAGTATGACGACATTACAATTAACATTTTTAGAAACAAATTTAAGCAACATAATTTGACATAATCCAAATCGTCAAGTTATCAAACCTGTTTGGTAATGTCATTATCTTTCTCCTCCATAAGCCATAAAACAACCTCCCTCCCCGCGGATTCTGATAGTTTTTTCTCCAATTTGGGTATGACTTCTTCGATGGGTTTCCTCAAGTTTCCAATGAAAATGCCTCCATCTCCAAATCTCCGGACATCGGTCGCGAAAAATGTATCAAACCCGAAACAGCTTTTCAACTGCAATTGAGAATCCTCACAGAATTACACATTTTTCAAGCTCATCTTAAACAAAGACAATCCCCACATTTAACGCATACAAATGCATGTATAGCTATGATAAGTACATGTATTCATTATATTGAACCCGTAAGAAGGAAACAAGTACCTTGTTAAGATCAAGAGCCTTAAAAGTTTCCTCTGCTTCCTCCAACATCTCCTTCTCTCGAGTCAAATTGTCGCGAACCAGTTTGATAAGAAAGCCAATAATTGGATTACCATCGCTGCTTTCTCTGTCAAGCTCTTTGAGCTTCCTATCAGTCCTCTTCTTCTCGAGCTTTATCGCGGCCTCGATAGAAGGATTACCCATGAACTTCTTGAACTCCTCATCAGTCTTCCAGTCCAATTCTTGCTGCTCCTCTCTTTCTTCAACCTCCACCACACTTTCTTTACTCAATTCAACCTTTCCAGACACTTCCCCCTTCTGGGTATCCTCAAGTTCGGGTTTTTCGGATACAACAGCTACAGATGATGAAGAAGAGGAAGAGGGTTCATTTTCTTGCTCAGCAGCTTTCACCAAAAATTTAGGAAATCTTTTGGTATTTTGGCCAAATGGGTTCTTGGAAAAAGTAGCTGAAGAAGGGATACAGCTGAAACAAGGGTTTTGCTTGAGAGCCCGCGAAGAATGAGAGAATGAACAGGAAGTAGTGAAAAGGGTGGCCATTGGTGGGGGTGAAATATGAGTTTGGAGTTGAGGGATCCGAGCATGTTTGAGTTGCAGTAGAAGTAGGATTTTGATAGGGAAGAAGGAAACGGAGAGATTGATCTAGAAATTTGGAGAACTTATACAGGTGGATTGGGTTTCTTGGAAGATGTGACAAGCGATGGAAACCCCACAACTGGTAGGGATATCGGAAGATGCTAGGCGGTCCGAAGGAAATGTACAGAGAAAATGTACAGAGCTGTTTCGGGACTCACTTGTAGGTTCTGTTTCGGGACTCACTTGTAGGTTTCATACGGATGATCCGAACCGTTCATTCATCTTAAAATAATTTTCTGAGGGACCTCGCGAGAAGTCAGCTCGATCCGACGTTCGTAAATTATTGATCCAAAATCTCGGCTCTGTACATTTCCTTATGTACGCCTAGCATCTTCCGATATCTGGTACCCTGAAATGTGCGGAGTTCTTTTGTGGTGAATATCTTTTCGGTCGTGGTTTTGTTCTTGGTTCGGATTTTGATACTATCCGGATACATTGCAAACGGGGACCTCCACGAACATCTCGTTGTCACCGTTTTTCACAAGGAAAAACCTATGGGTACCAATGGGTATATCTAGAAAATGTGCATAGCTTGCTCGGGGACTCACTTTTGAGTCACACACGAGTGATTCGAACTGTTTATTATTCTTAGAATATTTTTCCGATCGGTCCTACAAAATTTTAGCAAATTTTGATTGAAACGATAAGACTTTGGTTCAAGCACTTCTAACCATCCGATTAAGCTGAAATTTTGTGGGACCCATCGGAAACATGTTCTAAGAATAATGAACGGTTCGGATCACTTGTGTGAGACCCAAAAGTGAGTCCCCGAGCACTCCCTATACGTTTTCTGTGCATTTTGCGATGTACATGCAGTCGGGTCCTTTTTACAATTAGTTCTTCAACTATACATTTTTCTCGACTAAAACCTAACTCGCAATGCCGTCTAAAAGAAAACTTAACCCAAATGCTACATGATGCAACGCGCAGCAGCATGTGGTAACACCTGGTGACGCATGATATCATGGATCCAAAATGGAGAAATTTTTTGGGCAAATTGGGTAGGTACATGTGGCACTCAATCTGACCCGTCTAAACATGTTTTGAAATCGTACTTTGCTCTCTCTCGCATAGCCTCTGTATTCTTCTCTGATTCACATGACACCCTGCAAATCTTGGTCTTTTTTTCCCAATGAAGAGGTCACTAAAAAGATGTTGGCAGTACTAAAGTCTCTCATCCATTCCTAATTGTTGCTCCAGTATTCCTTTTTGTCACACAAATTCAAAAAAAAGGCAAGGAAAAAGAAAATCTCATAATGGAGAAAAGTGGAGTTGTGTTGTTAAACCTTAGAGGCCCAACACTGGAGTAGGGGTTAAATTTGCAATCTTCAATAGATCAACAAAATAATCCAAATATGGGGTGAACATCAACAGGATTATACCCAACACCCAAATCATTTTATGGTTCCTTCCAACGCTGTCATAGATCCAATTTCAAAATACGTAATTTTTTTCTTTATTATGGGAAGTTACTACGACTAGGATTCAATCATTAAATAGTTTTCTACATTGTTATGCAATTTAGGTGGGGATTTCGTAAATCTTGCCTTATTGTCTCTTCATCCCCACCCGTTTCTTTATTCAGGCCTTCATCCTCAAAGATAAACCCAACTGCATTGGCCGAGTTATGCCTTTCTTCATCTTTACACAAATCCATTGTCCGTTTTCCAAAAAACATGTTTGGACGGCTCAAATTGGATGCACCATGTGTCCCTACCCAATCTGCACACAATTTTCTCCTCCAAAATGACCTAACCCAAGTCCAAAGTTATCAATTTTGAATCCAACAAAATGGGTAGTTGTAAATTTAGAACTGACATAAGCCAAAGAAGTCATAGTTTGGGGTCAGAAAAAATGATAAAAATAAGGGCTCTCAAATTATTAAGATGCTTATATGTATCTCTGTAAACGAATATATCTATATTTTAGGTCCAGTTATTTTTTCTTTAAGCTTACCGTACATGAAAAGAGACTCTTACATGTACTAGTTACAATTGTGTTTAGGGAAAAAAACTTTTCAGTGCTAACATTGATAAAAACTTATCTTCTTTCGATAATGTTTCAAGACAGATTAAATGGATTGTCTAAATTGTCGTAAGGTGAATAAGCTTTATTATGAAGACTTAATTAGTATGTTTACAGCTAAAACGTGTGAGAAGATTATTGTTCAAATAATAGATTGTGAAGCATTATAATGGTTTGTTTTTTGATAAAGTGTATACCACATGCACCTATTGTATGGTCCAGATTGTGCCACCTCGTGGTAATCGTAACATTTTTTTATTTTCCGTAACTTTTCTGCGATATGATTCATAACATTTTCTATGATTCATAACATTTTGATGTGTCTCGTAACTTTTATTAAAAAAAATATCGTAACTTTTATTGGGGTGTTATGATACACACCCAAATAAGTGGTGTGTATTGTAACCAATCCAATCCCATAAAGTAGTAATTCCTCGGTATGGATTCCCAAGGAAAACTTAAAACAAGATAGGAGCTACACATTTTTTTAAGATTAGTAACTTAGAATCCATAAATTAGTGGAAGACTAACAAAGTGGATATAATTGAGCTAAATTATTCCCATTCAATGAAAATTGGTGTAATATGTGAATTGGTTGAGAGCACAATACATTTGCAGAAACTTTAACGGATGTGGGTGTAAATTACCGTTAAAGTCTCAATACAACAATGTCAAAGCACCTCACAATAATGACGATGGTAGAACTAGTAGAGGATAACAACTTCCTTCATGATATTTAATTTATCTTTGAACCCCAAACTAGTCGAGTGGCAATAAACATAAGTCGTAAATCTAAATATTGGAAGCTCAAAACTTAACAACTCATTGGGGCCAAGCGAAAGAGAAATCTCTTGTGAAATGTGTTGCCTTTGATAGGACTGGCAACGAGAATAGTTGAGGTTTGCGTAAACGAGGACAATGAACAAAAATGCCAAATACTATAGGGATCAACGAGTTTACCCAAAATGGGAAACCGCCAACAAAGGATCAACTTTCGCCATTGAAACGCAAATACTACTCCAAAGAGGGGCGTTAAAACATCCCCCGCGGAACTTCACGTTTCCCGTCCACCTATATATATTCCCTAACCTATACATACACACGACACACCTGTATATCCGAGACTCGGCCCGAAGCCCAAACCAGTGTCGCCTCGTTCTCTCTCTTCGATTCTCCCTCCTCCTTCAACTCATCTAACCCCTCTGGTTCGATCTTTTCCTCTCGCTCGCCGAAATTCATTACTCACGATCTTTATAAATTTTGCATTTTTAGATGTCAAAACCAATGAATCGGTTCAATGCGCTTGGTTTTGGGCGCCATTAACGCTGCATTAATGTCTTCTTGCTAGGTTCAGATACGGTTAGGGCGTGATGGTGTTTTTGAAGGTTTTTAAGAGTTGTGCGTGTCAACTGCTCAATCTTTGAGAGCACTGAATTTGGGGTTTTTTTTAGTTGGTGTATGTAATTGAGCTTGATGGACCATAAAATGATTTTCTTGATATAGGTTTACAGCGAAGTTTCACTTTTTTTTGTTATTTATTTTTGGTTCCATGCTAGGTAAGGGCTTTTTGCTCCCGTTCTCAGTTCTTCGTTCCCCTTGCTCTCAGTCCTCACTCGGATTTTAGTAGGATGTGATGTTTTTGAAACGATATTTCAATGCTTTTGCTTCCACTTTCGTTTATGGTCATGCACGGGTAGTATGTGTCTCGGAATAAAATTTGAGAGCTGATTTTCATGAAGGTTCTCATCTTTCGTTCCACAATTTGTGTTTTGAATGGGTAGATTATCAATGAGGAAGAGTCAGAAAAGGAAGAAGTGATTTACATAGTGCTAGGGATCTGAGTTATTTATTGTAACATTAGAGCTTATAGTAAGATGTTTACCAAGACAAATGAGCACTGAAGGGGTTCCTATATAGTGTTATATTTTTGCTTCTGTTACATTGAGTGAAATAGTGTTCATGGAATCGGCACAACGAAATAGATGTGGCCATGGGAAAAGCAAAAGCTATAAATGCAGTAGCTGGTAATTTGAATAAAAGATACGGGTTTACTGATTTAGTTCTTTCTATCTTTTGTTTTTCCGTTCATATTTTGCCAATTAAGACATGCCTTAATTAATGTGATTTCAGTTCTTACAAGAAATTCTTCATTGATTTTGTTTTGTAATAAAAAATGGAAGATATATTGTATAGCACTACGAGGTCATGGAAACCTTTCTTTTCCGGATATGTTTGATCTATTAGAAAGGTGATGGGGAAATTTTGTATTGAAAAGCAAGTGTAGTGGTAGCCAAGTTGTAGATGCCATGTACTCCCACTGACTTTCGTCGTGTAAAAAAAAATTTAATTCAAAACATCTCCCCATTTGTTTCCACAAAAAATTTCAGGAATTATCTATTTTGGAACTTTCGAATGTTCGATTGGTGTCAAAATTTTCACTATACTATTTTTCCATGGAAATGGAAGTGTCGGACCTAAGTCCTGTAATCATAGTTTTCCATGATTTTAAATCCGAGTAACTCATTTTCATGGAACATTTGTTAGATGGAATCCAGAATGTGGTTGGTGCATATTCTACCAGGGCTTTGTGAAGGTCTCTAACATTTACTGATGTTTGTTGTTTTCTTCAGAGATTCTTCTTGTTGCTTCCATGGCCAATAATGCTCAATTTCCTGGAATGCAGGTAGTTCATTTGAAGGATTTACTTATATGTTTTGCGTCTTGTCAAGCCGTTTGTTCCTAGGGACTTTTTTTGTATGTTAATGGCTTAGGCGGCTTGTGATGCCAATTCAGGTTCTCATCCGATGTTGTTAAACGTATCATTTGAGAATGTAGCATAATTTTTCACTTTTGTACGTTAATGAGGGATTTCAGATTGAAGTTGCTCAGGGTGTCAATTATGGTTGTAGTTTCAGGGAAACAATTTTTGAGTCGATAAACTTACCCTGTAATTGGTTTCAGAAGCTGGAACCATATCTGGAGACATTATAGGGGAAACTAGCCTTCAAGAAGATTTATGATAGTTGGGGAGATATTTTTGCACTTTACAGGAACTTACAAGAAGCATGATTTATGTTGATTCAAATAAAATGATATGCTTCTCAATCTTGTAGTCACTGATATAATATGCACAATTTTTTTGGGTAAATTATATGCACAAATTTTCTTCAACCATCACCTTAAATTCTTTATTACCATTTAGCTTCTGTAGTGTTTGTTCCATACTGGCTTTCGAGGATTATATTTTTACTCAACTTTAAGCTTTCAAATTGTTTTGTATCCATTTCTTGTTTTCCATTTCCAATCATATGTTAACCCAGGTTTCATGCTTCCATTACCTTTTATTGTTTCCTTGTTGGCTGCTTTTGCTCCTCCTTTTTTTTTTTTTTGATGAGTGCTCCTCCTTTTTAACAGCTCTGCTCTTTGGGCTTACATGCACTCCTTGAGGCAATTTTAGTTATCTCATATACTCACTATATTGCGGTTTTTATTACTTGAATCAAGGCGAAAATTGAAGATTATCCATGCCTTGTGTGTGCGGGTGTTTGGGTTACTAGTTCTTTTAAGAACGAGAGGTGAATCCTTGTTAGCTTTTAAGCAACTGAGACATCTGGAGGAACATGTTGGTCTATAAGTAGTCATGACCGTGGTTTTAAATCGTGTATCGTTCGGTGTAACGGTCGCGGTCGTGAGTAACGGATATTGGGCGTATCGGTCAATGTGTAATAGGAATCGTCGGACACCGCACTCTTGAATTTTTTTCAAGCACTAGCAAATGTTTAAAAAATTCATTGATACACATATTGTAACCTTATTTAAGGCAAAAGTGAATGTTTTCAGAGGTTTTTAGCCAATATTTGACGTTTAGAGGTAGTTTCGTAAGCAAGATAGGATTGAATGCCGCGTTTCAAGGCAATAAATGTTGATATTTTCGTAGGGAATGGATCCTCAATAGCTGACAGACTAGGATTGGTATTGGGATAGTTGTTTTTATACAATAAAAATAGGATACTAAAATCAATTGTTAAAATCCCTTACATCTAAAAAAATTTCAAAACATACCATATAAAAAGACACCTACAACACACACACACACACAATATAAAATCCGTTCCATTACCAAATACATATACATATATATACCAATAGCCTACTTTATCAGATTGTCATCACGTCTAACAGAAGAGTAAAAAAAACCCCATGTGTTCTTTGTTAACCACGGCCACCAACCCTAGGCCAAAACCTTCATTCAAATCTCCAAAAGAACCCTAGTCGACCAATAGATCGCAACCTGTACATGCATAATCGAAGCAAAAATTGAAGAGAAACAGAGTATTTTCGCCCAAATCTAAGAAGAAGTGGAAATTGAAGAAAATCAGAGCTATTTCTCCAGAATATAATAGATATCGCGCACAAAAACTCTTCGACTGCCATTACATAAATTGGAGGACAGGTAATAGATTATTTTTTTTCCCTTTCTTCTCTGGCCAGTCGAGGATTCTGAGTGTAACGGGGTGTAACAGCCATTATGCGATATGTAACGGCTGTATCCGCCGATACCTCTGTGAATTTCCTTAATATCGTTATTTTCACCTGTAATGGTATCGGGCCTTCGAAAATCCATCACGTAACGGCCATTTTTTATAACCCTGGTCATGACAATTTTCTTGTGAGTAATTTATTATTCGGCGAGTCTTCGATGGTGTGTGAGCCTCAATATTTCAAAGTCAATCACTTATTGGGTTCAGTTTCCTTTCTTCTTTTAGCAACATAAAAATGTTGAAGTAGTATGCTTGTACCTTGTTTCTCACGACCATCTTTTGTCACAAAATATCTGTATCACGAACTATAAAGAAAATCAATGTATGCAAAATTAGAGATGATCTGAAGGAGTAGAGGGGATGGATATAATGAATGCATTCTGTATTCTTGAAAATCTGTAATCTGTCTTAATTTTTGCCTGTCGTGTTACTTCTACACTTTGGATGGGGTGGATAATCAAGTATTGCCTTTCTCTTGTCTCCTAGAAGGCTAGAACTACGAATGTGCTTATTTTTGTGAATTTGCTTTAAGTTCAACTTATTTTTGTTGCTCTTTTGGTTGCTGGGAAAGCCTCTTCGGCCTCCTATACCTCCGGGTCCTCCTCAAGGTGCTCCTCCGCCCATGCCAATCCAAGTAGGGTCTTCGTCTCTGAGTTTGAGAAGGACTTCCAAATTTTTTCTGCCACCATACTATACGAACTAGCAAATACATTAACCGAAACTATATGGCAGTTTCGAACTGCAGTTCCAGCACCACAACCGCAGGTCTATATCCCAATGGCTTCTCAACAATTTCAGCATGTTGGCCACGCAAATGTTGGTATGCCTTTTCACAGTCAGCAATTCCAGTTTTCCTCTGTTCAGCAACTACCTGCGATACCGACCCCTGAAGTTCAGGCAAACCGCCCCCCACAGAATGCTCAGATTGCCAGTACTTATGTTGCTGGGTTAAATGGTCCGCGAATGCTTCTCTCTTCGACATATACGGTGAGATTTCAGTATTTTACTAGGTTGTAGATGATTACTTTTATTTAGACAACCTTCAGGCCTTCACTGGATTCATTGTTTTAGTTTGGTGCATCATCTGGTGGCTCGCTACAAAGAAATGCTGATGCCTCAGTCCAGTATCAGCCGACTCCGCAGACAAATTTGTCTAGTTTTCCAGGCGGGGCCCAACCTTGGCTGCCAACTGGATCCCATAGCATGATTTCTGTTGCACAGAATATTGGTGATCAATCATCGGCTACTCCTTTGGTTGTTCCAGTGAGAGCCTCCTTATTTTGTTGTTGAATTGTTTTCCAATGTTTTCGATAGATCCATTTTACTCTGTAAATACTACATTTTTATGTTATAGACTCTGTTAATATTCCAGGCAGTAACCAAGGAGCCTAACCACATCGAAAAGCTTCCATCAGATTGGTTGGAGCATACTTCTCCTGCTGGAAAAAGGTAAGTAATTCAATCATGGCCACTTCTTTGTAGGTTTGCTAATCTTCGCTTTTGTTTTCTACTTTTCTGGTATTAAAAAAGGTGGTATTGTAACTGCTTTTAAAAGATGGCTTTACATGTGTATATGTGGGAACTACTCTCAAGTCTCAACCCAAAACAAGTTCAATACACCTTGGTTAAATGATGCTCCAAAACACTGAAACCATAATAATTAGGTATTTATTTTTTACTTTTTCCTTCCTTGGGAGTTGAATTACATTAGGAACGGTCCTTTATCACTTGATAAGAAGTTCTGTACTCTTTTTTTAGCTGGGGGAGATCTGGTAGATGCGGCTTGCTGATACATGTACAAAAAGGCATTTGTTATTCTGTGGCTGTTGTGAGTCATGACATGGCCCTGCCAAACTAGTGTGTTTGGATGTTGACCATGTCGTGAAATTAAACTTGTTTCGTAATAATCGCAACTAGATAATATCTAACTTGTACTTAAGTTTTTTTTTGATCACCAACTTGTACTTTTATTACAAAGCACAAAACTTTACATTTCTAAATTTTCTCTTAAATGTGTAAAAATAATTGAAAAAAGTTCAAAAATTTCATCAACAAAAGATTGTGAAAGTCAAAGATATTTTTATGATTGATCTTGAAGAATTTTTCAGAATGAGAGTTCAGTTTGTGTTTTTTCAACATTTTTTTCCGACTATAAAAAAAGAAGTAAATACCCCACCTAGACTAACGAATTGACAAACCTATAACATTATGGGAGAAAATTGATGCATAATGGGAGAGAAATCTATTTATTTTTAAGTTCTATGCATAATACAAGTGGCATCTTTCAATTTTGCGTGTGTACTGTTATCGTAACTTGTAGGGCCATAAGTAGAATTATTTAAATTGTAAAGTGCCCCCAAGTAAGTCCAATCCTGTTCACAAGAGTAGGATCAAAGTAGTTTTATAAGTCATATGTGCACTTTTTTACGCATTGTCAACTTTTGAGTATTTTATGTGCTCTTGCTCCCCCATTCCTGCTCCTACTTCATACAGCTAAGGTCCTTATCCTATTTCATGCTGTATCCCATTTTATAGACGACTCATTGCTCAAAATAATGTTTATACCCAAGTGTCTTCAAAATTCGACTATGAACTTCAAGTTGAATATATGTTACACAATTATCTCATGATTTTGTAAGTGAGAGCTATTGTCATCAGATTGTAGTGCTTCTAATATGTCGGCTAGGAACTCTCAATGCATTTCTGTCTAAATGCTTCAAGACTTTTTTTTGCTCCCTGAGCATTAGAGTCTGTGTCTTTCCCGATGGAGCCCTTGGAAATTGTGCTTATATTCTGGTAAGTCAGGAACGTCTTTCAGCTTCTTACAGATTCCTGATGTCATGGTCGTGTTACTACAAATATTTAGGAATCTGCTATTCATTAGCTCCCCTTGGCACCTTTATTACCTAAAAGGGCCACTACTAGCTTTTAGTGGCTCTATAGTCCCTAACGTCCAGCTTTAGCCTTCAAAAAGGATGCTTGCTAGGGGTTTTCTGAATAATAATATTTTGGTGCTAATGATTTAGAATTAGTGTATTTGTTTCATTCATCTGTTCCATTTCTTTTAGAGTATAATTTTTTTCTGCATGATTTATTCAGGTATTATTTCAACAAGAAAACAAAATTGTCTACCTGGGAGAAGCCTCTAGAATTAATGACACCAACTGAGGTGAGTCACGAGCATTTTCTTTTCATGTATTTATGTTCATAACTTTGTACTTGTGCTGTTGCCCTTCGTATTGAGGTAAATAGTTTGAGTTTTTTACTTTGCAAAGACCCTTTTGCTGTACTTTGTCATGTGCAATTCTTTCAAAAGGGTTCTGATGGAAGGACTGGTCTTGCCGGTTTGGTCATTATTTCTAATGCTTTCGTGGTTTGACTGTTAAGCTGCTTATGTTTGTCTCAGTATACCTTGGGTTTGAGGAAATATTTGCTTGTAATTTTTCTCTGAGCTAAGCATGAAAAGTAATTATGGAGCTTAAATTTTTTTTTTTTTTTTTGTCGCCTTGGGTCTCAACTTATCCACATTTGCTTGATTTTTACAATGGAACATTGCGTTTCAGTACAATATTTCTTATTTGTAATGAAAAAATCCTGTCACTTTCCATTTTTTAACTGAGATTTAGGATTTAAATTTGTGGCAATTTTTTCTGTGAAACATCTCTCTCGCGCTGGCAATTTGTCTACTAAAAGGGGCTTTCCTTGCAGTGGTGCCCCAGTTCTAGGGGGAAAAAGAAGGCATTGGAAAGTTGATAGGCAATGGCAAATCCATGGAAACTAACCATTTCCCTCTCAGAAAATCACTTGTAAACAAATTTCTATCCATTTATGCGTAATAAAGTTTTTGAGAATTCTTGACTAGGCTCTCTTCAGTTCTTTGGAACTCTCCTAACTAATAACTACTCCCTCCGTCCCAAATTGCTTGCCCCTCGTGGGAGTACGTGCATTTTGCACGCAAAAAATAACATGTTCATGAAAACTTTTTTGGAAAAAAAATTACACCAAAATTTTCTTCTCAATGAGATCTTTAAATTGGTGTAAAGTTTGTTAAAAAAAAATTAATGCTTGTACATTATTTTTTGCGAGCAAAATGCACACACTCCCACGAGGGGCAAACAAATTGGGACGAAGGGAGTATAAGTTTGGATTTTCATGTGATATTTTGCTGACATTTTCTATAAGATGAAGTAATTAGAAAAAAAAACCTTACTGAAAAGAGTAGAGAGGTGAGTAGAGAGGCCGCCCAGGCTCTTATACTATGTTTGGGAGTCATAATTAACCGATATTGGCAAGGTCTAACACTCCCCCATGTGTTACCCTTGACTTGCTCTTGGATATGTACACAGAGGATCATCACCATAGGTATCACAATGAAACAAAGTCACTTATTGCACAAACAAAAGGGAATCAATGTAGAGACTAGAGAGTCTTGTCCAAAAGCCTCCGAATGTCTAGCCTTTATACGACGTTAAAGCATCCAACTCAAATTCATGCAATGAATAGAGAGGCCGAATAGAAACATTATGAGTTTTAGAGGTGATAGGCTCTATAACTATTCCTACTTATTACAGCTGCATGCACTTCCGTAACTCTTTCCTTTGGTTTCCATTTTCCTTTAGGGCTGAAATTATATGTTGGACTGTTCTTATGTTGGGATTTCTTTCTGAAATAATTTTCTGTCCCTGTATGAGTTGGTTGACTTATGTACATTTTGAGGTGCTTACAGATACCTGCTTTGGTACTCTATTGAGAGTTGGGCTATGGTATGGGTATTTGCTGCTTGCATTGCCTACTAATTAGATAACTGTTTAGTGTTTATTAAAATCTTCCATTGAAAATACCTCTCTGCTTAGACTTTGTGTTTGTTTTTTCCAATGTGTTTCTATTTTTTGTTGCATTCTTAGTAATGAAGGTATTGTTGAGCAGCATTAGTACTCATTTTGGTACAGCTAATGTTGTCTTTGCATTCATGAGAGAGCAGAACTCCAATGTTGTGGCCTATGTATTGTTGAGTAAATGAGTATAAACTTGGGTTTTCAACAAAGTTTCTTGTCTTTCTTTGTTTTATTTTCTGTGTGCAGATTTCTACAGAACTTCCGTTATTTGTTCGCTATGATCTGGGAAAATTTACAAAACATATGGTTTTCATGGTGCGAACCCGTGCTTATATGATTCTTAAGTTCATAAGTCGAGTTAAAGTTACTAAGGACTTGGTCTCTTCGATTGTTTCTAGTCTAGAATGGGATTGTGTGACACAAAATGCTCAACAGTGCGTTACGTGAGGTGTAGGCCGCGTAGATAATATGACATGAATTGATACTGTTCTGGTGTCAGTTATTTATCTTTTGTTGGTGGTATTGTGGTATTTCTGGTAGGATTTGTTATGAATCTTCTCTAGGAAAATTTTCTTTTTAAAGTTTTTAAGATTATGATTTCCTATTAATTGTAAGTTCAACTGTCGCTAATTTGGGTGATGATTATTGCCCATGGATCATGTGGCTAGAAAAATGGTTTGGTTTGGTTTGGTAACAGTTGTATGTTATTAGGATGACTATCAGAAGCCTCATGGAGAGTATAGATACTGTAGCATATTGGGGTCAGCTGTTCTTTTTACCTTTGACAATATGTAATGGCTGGCATCTATCCTCTTCGTCTACATCTCTAGTCATTCTTAATCATCCGATGGAGAATTTTGCTAATCTTTTTGAGGATGAGGTGGATGTGATTTACAGTTTGGGCAGTGTGGTTTTCGTTATACATGAAGCAACTATTTCTTGAGATGACTACCAATGCGGAGTTGCTTTCAGCGTTTCTGCATTTTCATGGGAACCTCTTTTTAAATGAATGTCTGTATAGCATCTGCTGGTTGGATTTTTTTGGTAATCTTCTGTTTTATTACTTCTGAACTTGGTTACCTGCCTTGATCATTTTGACTCTACAATTGAATATTCTTCTAGTTTATTCTCTTCTGTGCAGCCTAATTGGTTCTATTTGAAATTTTCTGGATGATGGTTTTTTGTTTATAGTGGGACCTGCTTAGATTCAAAATTATTTTTCCATAATCACTGGAATAGCTGTTACTATATCTCACTGATAGACATCCTTGTTCTTTTTAAGTTCCCTCATTCTATAATTTTGCCAATGGCAGCGAGCAGATGCGACGACTGATTGGAAGGAGCATATGAGTCCTGAGGGAAGAAAGTGTGTAATTTATTACATTTCGTACCAAGTTCTGTATTGATACTTTTTCTGAATGATAGTAATCTTAACAAGTTTTATCTTTCTCAGATATTACTACAATAGGGTTACCAAGCAATCAAAGTGGAAAATCCCTGATGAAGTCAAGGCATTTCCTAGAAAACCCTTTGGCTAATGCTATTTTCCTTTATTTACTTATTTATTTTCCTTTATTTACTTATTTATCTTACTCTGCACATTTGTGCTTTCAGCTGGCTCGTGAAAAAATGAAAATGGCGTTGACTGGAGGAACTCAGGCAGGAAATGATGATTATCCTGCGCCAGCTCCAGATGCAGTTAACCCATCTTCCTTTGCTCATGGGCCTGTATCAAGCCCAAATCAAGCAGCAACAGCTTCTGCTAGTGTTAGCCCAAAGCCTATGGCAACTTCCCAGCCATCTTCCTCACCTGTTGTCCCCTCTATGGTTGAAGAAAATGCAATTCCAGTCCAGACACATGTGGAAACCATCACCCCAAATGCTGCTCTTTTGGAGAGTACCGAAACCTCTAACATTATGCTCAATGCTGATGTGACACCAATGTAATTCCAGCTTGGACTATCCTCTATGTTCTGGCTAGAGTGTTACCATTAGCCGTGGTTTTAATCTGCTTTTGATGTGAGTTTTTGTAGGAGTATTGTCGATGCTAAAGCAGCTCAGGATGTTGTCGATACGGTTGACGGAGTTTCCACAGGGGATATTGAGGTAATGTATGTTTTCTCGGTAATTTGAGTTTAATTTATTTGTGCTTTGGTTAAAAACAAATACTTGATATCTTCTGTGTCCATGTTCTGGTTTAATGGTTTGAAGGAAGTTGAAAATGGCAAGGGAAGTGCTAGGAATGTCAATGTTACTGTTTTGGGAGAGAAAACAGCTATTCCGGAGCCTTTGGTCTACGAAAATAAATTGGTATCACGTTGAATTAGACTACTTGATTTCAATTTCACCTTTGGTCCTTTGCGTGTGTTCTTATGAATTGTTTTTCTTTTTTGTTAAAGGAGGCCAGAAATGCATTTAAAGCACTTCTGGAATCTGCAAACATTGGGTCTGATTGGACCTGGGATCAGGTAAGTTGGTTAGTAAACATATTTTTTAACCGCGTATAGCGGTTTCTTGACAGCGATAGTAACTTTGTCAGGCTATGCGAGTAATCATTAACGACCAAAGGTATGGTGCTTTAAGAACACTTGGAGAAAGGAAGCAAGCTTTTAATGAGGTATATCTGCCCATGAATGAATTTATGAATACTTGTTGCGTAACGTGGTGGTTTGACTGCCCGAACTGTGTAATGTATACCATATAAGTTTAGTATATTAGTTAAATTAAGCAATTTACATACATCATGCTTCAGTTCCTGGTGCAAAAGAAGAAAAAGGATGCTGAAGAGAGGCGTGCTAGACAGAAAAAAGCACAGGAAGATTTCAGGAAAATGTTGGAAGTAAGTTGGTTGCTGCTTTTAGATGTGGTTGGTTCACTAGGTTTTATAATATCTCTCCCACAAAGACTAATTTTTTCTTGTTATTATCCTTTTATTGCCTGATCTTTTGCATAGGAGTCCAAAGATTTGACGTCATCCTCAAGATGGAGGTCTGTATCGTTTCCTTTTCCAAATATGATCATCTTTAGTGTCTATCATGTTTGTTCGAGCCTTTGTGATTTGTATTTTGGTCAATGTTTCATATGGTATGGCAACAACCAGTTTTCACGTATTAACTGAGTTCCTCAATTATCATTCAGCAAAGTGATCGCTATTTTCGAAGACGATGAACGTTTCAAAGCTGTAGAAAGAGCTAAAGACCGAGAGGACCTTTTTCAAGACTATATAGTGGAACTTGAGAAAAAGGTGTAGTTCTCCCACATTGGCTTTGTTCCATATATAGGTGAAAGATGTGTCCAGTTGAACCCCACACATTCTCTAGCTCTTTCTGGATTATAGGCATCGCTTACTGCCTCTCTCTCTCTCTCTCTGTGTGTGTGGGTATGCATTTATATTGGAGAAGCACGGATTAGCATGTATATCATTTTTAGATTGACTTGTCTATCTTGATTGTTTTGCCTATGGCCGTGGAGATAATGTGAGAGCATTTTGAAGAGTAACTAACAAGTAGTGTGGAATACCCGAATGAGGCTATTTTGTTGAAGAAGAGAATTAAAGGGAATCGCCATCACAAGGAGTGTGCCATGGAACACAAAAACAATTTCCTGCTAACAAGATTGGTTAGATACTAGTTCTTGTTTCACTAAAGCCTAGAGCCTAAGAAGCATGGACGTGGACATGGACACGGACACGAAAAGGACACACACAGACACGCCCTATCTTCAAAAATTAGGATACAGACGGGGAAGGTCAAATATAAGATAAAAATAAAACAATTATTAGCATCTTTATGTGGGGATTCATAGAACAATAACATTACCTATGTTATCCCCAATCGATGGGGTAGTGGGTGGGGGAGGACTGGATATGGACCTAACCGTTGACCATATACACACAACGTGTCTGTTCTTGGAAGGTTTTACCGCTGAATTGTGGTTCTTATACCTCCAAAATTGAGGAACTCAGGGGACATCTTGGCTTGGAACCATGCTCCTCAATCAAAGCTGGAAGGCATTAGAGAGGACAGACCTAGAGACCCCATGCAATCTTTATGCTCATTGCTCACTACTTTGCTTTCATTCATTCAAACTCCAGTAACACAGAAACGTGCAGATTCATATAAAAGTCAAAATCATTTTTCTTTAGAATTAAGAAAATCCACTGATAGTAATACATTATGAAGATGCAAAAGAACTGTCACTATACAATTATCCATGAATAAGACATCCATGCAAAATTTGAATTCAGGCCAAGTTTTAAAAATTGCATTTTAACCTCCTAATGTGTCCCCAACCTGTCCTAGATTGTCCTCAACGTGTCCACCTGACTGGGTGGAAAAATAGAATAAGGAAATCTGATAGGTACTTAGGTGTGTCAACACGTGTAGGTATTTAGGTGTGTCCAACATGTGTTTGAAGAGTGTTGTGTTCGTGTCTGTGTTGGACATGTCGGACGTGAATACATGAGGCTGGTAGACGTGCCTGTTTTTCTTAGCCAATATTTGAGAACTACCATCAAAAAATGGGGAAACTTGGATGTGCCCGTGTTTCTTAGCCGATATGAAAAACTTGGACTTGCCCGTTTGAAACGAATTACATCTAATTTCTGCACTCGTTATTTTTTTACTCTCATCTGGTTTTACCATAGTAGATTCTGTTCTAGAAACTGGTGCATTTTGCTTGTGAATCCTTACACTTTTGTATGGGGATTTTGACCAGGAAAGGGCAAATGCATTGGAAGAACGCAAGTGGAATAGAAGGGAATTCTTGAACTTTCTGAAGTCATGTGACTTTATTACGGTATTTCTGCAGATATCAATTTCCTGTTCAAGCCCTCTAACTTGGTTCCTTTTATAATCCTTGTTTTTCTGCATATTATATGTGTCCGTCTTAGGCAAGCAGTCAGTGGAGAAAAGTTCAAGATCGCTTAGAGGACGATGAAAGATGCTTACGTCTTGAAAAAATTGATCGCTTGGAAATTTTCCAGGTAATATTCCTTATTTTCATAACTACAATCTTAAGTTGTTAGTTTTGCTAATTTTTACGTGTCACAGGAATATATTCGTGATCTAGAGAGAGAAGAGGAAGAACAGATGAAGATACGAATGGTACCTCATAGAACTCTTTCTGTAGTTGTGATCATTCTTTGCCTTCTGTTTAAATTGTTTCTTTTTCTTTTTATTCGTTAAACAGGAAGAACTGAGAAAAGCGGAGCGCAAAAATCGTGAAGAGTTCCGTAAATTGATGGAAGAGCATGTCGCTTCTGGAATACTTACCCCCACAACCCACTGGCGTGACTACTGTATGAAGGTCAGTGTTCCAGTTGGTTCTTATATGGGAACAATGCATGTGGTTATGCTAAACTAGATGGCTGACTCATGGGTTGTGGTGTATAGTTTTCTATCTTGTCTTCTATCTTTTTTTTTTTTTTGATAAGTAATAAATCTATTCAAAAGCCATCTAGGGGATGCCACCCATGTATTCTTTTCTTCCCTTGTTGAAATTTATTTTGGCTTTCAGGTCAAAGATTTACCTGCATACTTGGCAGTCTCATCAAACACCTCAGGTTCAACAGCAAAAGATTTGTTTGAAGATGTGGCTGAGGAGCTACAGAAACAGGTAACTTTCCTTGCTTCTTTAAACCAACAAAAGAAATGTAAATGAGAGACTGCATCTTTGTGTATGAAAATGGTTATGAGATCTTGGATCTAACATGCTCTCTTGCATTACAAAAGCACTTTCAGAGATTTTGTACACTTTCTGTCACTAATGATTGGAGGTTTATGAAGGGTCTTATCAGGTGGATGGTTTAAGGTTAATTGAAGTAGGACCTTTTGTACACCTTTTTACTTGCTATACTTATATTCCTTTGTCATTGTTGCATTAGTGCAAAACAGAGCTCAAGTTTTGCCAAGGGAAGTCTTACTAGAGTGACAAGCAGAGGTTAATATAAGTACTCCCTCCGTCCATTTTTGGGAAGCCAATTATTCAAGGAGACATCATCATTGCACTGTAAAAAGAATAAGTTGCCAAAATTGTACTGTAGTTTGAACATGGAATACTTCACTACAAAAGACAAAGGGAAGAAGTGAAAATTTATCGAACTTTGCACTTTGACTCTTCGAAATGAATAGTGGACTTAAATTGAGAGACACATGAACTGTATAATTTGAACCAAATATGTTTCCTGCACTTGTGATGTTTCAAATATGCCACTCGATGTGGGAAGAGGGAATATTTTATAGTGTTGCTACATCGACAATGATGTCTCTGGAGTCTTGTTTTTCCTTTTGGGACATGCAATTGAAGAGGTGTTTTTTTTTTTTTTCCCCTTCTTTGACATACATGTACTGTTGTGGCAGCAATAGAACCATTTATAGCATAGTTTCTGATGAGTACGGCCTTTTGTTTAAATTGCAGTACGTGGAAGACAAGGCTCGCATAAAAGATGCTATGAAATCGAGAAAGGTGTGAAATTTGTCATTATCGTGTTTTGGCATATTATTGATTTTGTTGGGCATGTAATGATTTGTGGTGCTTCAGATTGCTCTGTCATCAACTTGGACACTTGAAGACTTCAAGGCTGCACTTATACAAGACATTACCTCACAACCATTATCAGAGATTAACTTAAAGGTTTGCTTTTTCTTAATATATTTATGTCTTGATTTAAGGTTTGCTTTTTCGTAATATATTTATGTCTTGATTATTTTCTTATGGTTGATGTTTTGAATTTTTTGATGCTGTATGCTTTCATGATTTGTAGCTTGTATTTGATGAGTTGCAAGAAAGAGTCAAGGAGAAGGAGGAGAAAGAAGCTAAAAGGCGGAAACTTCTTGCAGACGACTTTTATGACCTCTTGTTTACTTCAAAGGTGTTGCGAGCAACCTACATCATTAGTATTTTTATTTCGTGTTGGTTGGTCTGGACTTTCATAAAATAAATTTTTTGTTCACTTCATGCAGGACCTAACGGCATCTTCAAAATGGGAGGATTGCAAGCAGCTACTTGAAGATAGACAAGAGAGGTGGTACTACTTGAAATGTGTATTTTTGTCATGGAACTAAATATTGTCCTTTTGTATTTTTGATTTATCCTGTTTCAGGGAAGTAGAATTTTGCATCGCCTTTATGGTCCTGCTTTGAAATGTTAAAAACAAATAATTGCGAGATGCACGCACTCTATGGACTGATATAAGTATTTGCATGTGTAGCACCTGTTTCAACCTTCCAATATTGTGTACCATGTAAATGCTTTTGAAACACTCAAAAGAATAGGCATTTGATGTCACTTATCTACGATTTGCAACTGTTGCTTTTCTTACAAAATGTGATTATTTATGAGGCTTTAACAGACTTTTTGTGATGTTTTCTGATGTATGCCTCATAACTGCTCAGATTATAGAGAACATTTATACATGCCTATCTGATGACCTCACCACAGGAATTTTGTCATGTTCTTCGATTTTGCAAGTGGCTATGTTTTGTATCTGATGGTGTATATGCATGCCAGAGTGTGACATGAATGGTTATATGCCAAGAAATTGCATTTTTACACCAGAATTTAGTCTCTGGGTCTTACATTTGTACATCGAGGTAGTTGCCATCCTACCAAGTGTTGAGGGTTAAAACTCTCAAACTTCTTTGGGATAATATTCCATCTGTTACAAGTCTGTCAAGAAGTATAATGCAATGAATTTCTGGACAGGTTTGTTGGGGAAGATATCTTCTTTAGAAACATCTTTGATGAATACATAGCAGACATGAAAGAAAAGGAGAAGGAAAAGGAGAAGGAACGGAAGCGAAGGGATGATAAGGTATCTAAGATTTCTTCATTTTAGTCTAGATTTTTTCGTTCCATAATGTATGAGGGAGCTGCTTTTAATATGAAGATTTGGACATTTTTTTGAAATCTTGGTTGATGCTTAAGAAAAATTGCAGTCCAGTTACCACTTAATTCTGCTTTTTTATTTTTATTTTTGCACGATATTCGTTTGTAGGAACACATCAGCCTGCACTTGCCAATGTTTTTCTCTCGTATTGGTCTATTGTGGCTATTATTTTGGGGTGGGAGTGCTGATTTGTTGGTTCTTATTTTCTTGTGTAGTTGCCCTATTTCCTGCTTGCTTTCCTTTTCCACTTAAGATGTTCCATGTTATGGATTATAGTTAATAACGAAATCTACGTTGTCATTTCTGTGATGTTACTGATTATGATGGCGTATTACATGTTTTAATCTATGTGATTATTTCATAGCAAGTTAAAAGTTATGGGGTTTTGATGTCACGAGTTTCTAATTTCTTAATGTTGCAGGCCAAAAGAGAGAGAGATGTGAAGGATAGAGAGAAGAAGGAAAAACACGGCCGGGAGAAACGACGAGGGTATGCAAGCAAATATGGGAAGGATAGAACCCACAGTGAAGATGCTGGTAAATATGAATCTTATGTTTTGGAAGAGAACAAAAAATCTGGAAAAGATAAGAAGAGGAGACATCGAGAGCGGGGTCTAAGTTATGTGGATGATTTGAGTGTGGGTGAAAATGAGAAGGATCGGTCTGAGAACTCCCACAGGCACAGCAGTGACAGGAAGAAATCAAAGCAGGTATCTGGAATTCTCTTTATTTTTAAGTGAAGACTTTCTTGTGGTACTTGTTTTCTCGGGTGTTCAGTGTTTATAATGTACATTTGTATGGGAAATCGAGCTTGTGGTGTTGTTTCGACATTTCTAAAGATGGTTTTTTTTTCTTCTTTTGTCTGTGTGGGTGGAGCAGCGCAGCCCTTCTGAAGAACATAGCGAAATTAGGCGCAAGAGACACAAGAAAGATCACCATGATGGTTCTAACAGGAATGATGATTATGGCGAGCTTAGAGATAGAGAAATTGGTGAGGATGGGGAAGTTTGGTAGTTGTTTTTCTTCAAATAGAATCCATATTCTTGCTTGCATCTTGTAATTATCTTCCATAATAGCTAAGATAGAATTTTTGCGTCAGTATACCTGATTCTCTATGCAACCAAAATATTTTGAATATAAAGTTGTTTTTAGTTTTAACTATGCACTTGTCTAACTTGTAGCATTTTTGCATAAGGAATGAATTTGGGATTGCGTCCTTGCATTTTTGCTGGTTTTGGTGAACAAATTCAACTATAAGTCGAGAATTAATGTCAATGACTTTGAGTTGAAATGGCTTTCGTAACTTGATGGAGGTGTTATTTGATACATCAATGCAAGTGTTTTGGGTAATTTTTTGGTTTAGGATTCAAACTCATTTTGACTCCTATGGAAAGGTTGGTAATGTTGATAACATGAATTTCCAAACCATGCTCCCTGTTGGATGGTTGTATTCTGTTATCAGTTTGAGATCTTTAATATATTAAGTTGAAGATGTTTGTTAGCCATAAGAACTCGTTCACAAATTTACATAACAAAACTAGTTTCTCATAAAACCGCCCATTTAGTACCAATTAATGGGTGTTTGGAAAGGGTTGATTGGATACAAACTTAACCTTCAACATTAAATGCACAAAGTTTCTATCCCTTGAGGCCGAGACTCAAACCTGCAACCCAGAGATTTGTAGTCTTAGTCTTTCGAAACAAGGTACTTCTTTGGGTTTTAGAAGAATTCAAAGGTTAAAGATGCAAACTTGTGTGTGCTTCCCTATCTTGGTTGTGAGTTATGTGCCAGGACTCAACACAAGTAGCTATTTCATCTGACTGATGCTGCTTTCTATTCTTTTCGTTGGTGCAACTGGCAGAAGGCACTCAAATGTAAGATAGCATGCGTTCAAATATAAGGTAGTAGTTTTTACTAGAATACTGGGAGAACATCAAAGAATGAGCCATTAGAATGTAAACAGAATAACGCCCTGGTATTAACAAGGATTGCTGATTAAGGTGCTCTCCTGTAAGCAGGTTTTGGGTACGAAAAACTTCCTTTCTTGGAGACATCAGATGTCTTATTATTATTCAGATCGTTGCTCCACGGGCCTCACGGCACCTGCCCCAACAAGGGAAATGAACAATTTTTTTGTTTTTTCCTGCCTAGGTTTATAAAGCTAAAAGGTTTAAAGTTTATGACAATCAATAGCGACTAAAAATTCATTGCGGCAAACATACATAGTAATTATGTCAATTTCATTGGGTCGAAGTTGGAACCTTTGGCAAGGCGGAGAACTTTTTGAAAAAATAGTGGGTCTTAGATGATGTGCCAAGTCGCTTCATGGTTGAACCTTCTCAGACACTCGGACGGTGATGTTGGTATTGACATGATCTGGCATTTATTAGAGATTAGCATTTAGCTTCACTCGATATGTTTACAGGCTGCTGAGCAGATTTCAGAGCTTATTTCTGTTTGTTTTGCTAGTTTTTGGTCTGATCGATTGGTAATTTAGTTGAATGGGAGAGGGGAAGGCAAATAGCGATGAAGTATTTGAATACTTGTCCTCTATGCCTTAAGTTTTTTTTTTTGGTCGTTTTGGACAGGATTTTCTTCCATAGGATACCATTTGCTCAGTGGTTAAAACTCAGCATATTACTTGAGAGATTTTGGGTTCAAACGTAAAGTTGGCCACTTTGTTTATATACAGCCAAAGGCCAGGTCCCGATAATGTGGGCTAAACTGAAAGTAGCTGCTGAGAATATTATTTTCCAGTTGTATGTCTTTGAGCAACGAGCATTGCAGTTGTATGCTTTCACCGATTGTATTTTTCAGTTTCTGTGAAGTGCTTGGATCACTGATCTCTTTTTTGTTTCTAATTCAATGTAAGCGTAGAGCAAGAGGAGGGAAAAAGAGAATTTGAGTATGTTCTTGGACAAAATAGCTAATTCTGATTAGCTCAATGACCATATACATCAAAGTAAAATCATTTCCATGAAAATATCATACATGATAGCATCCGCTATCTCTATTCCAATCTTTTCGTGTACTAGTTGAAAATCTCTCCATTCAACTGTCATGTCAGACAAATCAAAATGTATCTGGTGGCTTATGGTTTTAACATCTCCATATTGCATTTCCCGTGAGCTGATTTGTTTGCAGATTACTTTCTGTATCTCCTTAGTGACTTTTCCGAACAAAAGCTGCTTCCTTTGAACTGAGACCAGTTTGGGCTTCAGGAAATGAGGTGAATTTCCCTTGATCTGAAACAACTGACTGTATTTATAATAAGCTTGATAATCATCAGGTGGTAGTTCTTCTAGTACAGATACTGGGCTGAGCTGTTTTCTCTCTTCCATGCATCCCCACTGATTTGTGTCCGTAGCTGCCTGTTAACAATTGCTACTATCGTTACAAAAATATATGTAGATTGGGGACCCGGGCGCCCTGTAGTGAGCCATCGCGGCTGTCTGTTCGGCAATCAATGGTCCGGATTATCTTCACGCTATCTTCACGTAAAGATAACGATTTCACATATAAGATATCTGGACCGTTGATTGCTGAACAGACGGCCGTGATGGCTCACTACACTCCTGTAGATTGGAACTATCTTTGTAAAGGTGCTTTATTTAGTCACCAACTATGGAAACTTGACGTTGGATGAGGGTCTGGGCAATCTGTCCATCATATTCTTTGGATATTCGATTAGGAAGCATATTTTGATTCTTCTAGTTTAGTGTTTCTATGCTTTAAAGTCCTGTTTTACTTATAAAATCCTATATCGCATCTTGCGACTCGGGGAAACGCCAAATTAGATATCCCTTTAAGCATAGTTACAAGGTAAACTAGATGAACCATGCACTTAGACTCGTTCCAGTATCCATCTCCGTACCAGACTCCATGTAATACAGTTTGCCAAAATGTAACAGGAATTAGATTAGTTGTGTTTTCTACCTTTAGTTTTCTCAGGTGGTCGAGTTTTAAGGCTTGGAAAGTGCACTGATGGTTTTGATTTGGGCAGCGGAAACACATTTTAGCATCTCCTCCCGAGCTGAAATGGATTAAAGTTGTTCCTCTTGATGGGGATGTCCGGTTCCTTGCTGCATTCTGCTTCTTCTTTGCCTTCCCAGAAGCTTGTTTACTTCTATCCTGTTGAGCTTCATTTTTGTGGTGCACGAGTTTCTGCAAATATTTGTTGGAAACGAGCTTATTGATTGCCAATCGCAAAATAGGCGAGCCGTTTGGAATTCCAGTACTCCTTTTCCCTTTAAGGTCCCACAATCCGTTGACGTTCTTTGTAGAATTTCCTGGGTTCGAACCGTTTCTATCTGAACTCGAGCTTTTCTTGCTGTATTGCCTTTCTGAGAGGTAAACTTCCAGTGCGAAAGGCTCTTGTTTCTCTTCAAGGAGTTGAGCAAGCCGTTTCATTGATAATCCTTGCGATACCGAAGGCGGCGGCTCTTGTTTCTCTTCAAGGAGTTGAGCAAGCCGTTTCATTGATAATCGTTGCGATACAGAAGGCGACGGCTCTTGTTTCTCTTCAAGTAGTTGATCGAGCCGTTTCATTGATAATTGTTGAGATGGTTAAGAAGCCATCAAATCTCACCGTGTTAGTTTTGAATTGAAGCTTATAGCATGAGAATATATGGTGGTGTTAGTTCAAGCAGTTGAGACAAGAGGAGATGAGGTGCAGACTTGGAATAGAGTTAAGTAATGTAACAGTAACTGGCTAACTGCATGTTTGGCAACTTGGGCTTCAAGAAGCTGATGGAAGTTTGAAAACCTTGAGAGAGAGAGAGAGAGAGAGAGAGAGAGAGAGAGAGAGAGAGAGAGAGAGAGAGAGAGAGAGAGAGAGAGGCTACCTTAATAATTGATTGGAGACGGTCAGAAGTTAGGAATGAATATAAGAAATGGTGGATGGTGCAGAAAATAATATTTGCGAGGCACACTTTTGTCGAGGCAATCTTGTAGTTGATTGTAGACAACGAAAACTTACCAAACTACAAAAAAACCCATTCTTTTTTGGTCTCTCCTTGTCTCTCTTATTGGTTGTGTTAGTCAAGGGTGTCTGGGCCAGTTTGTGCGCACCTTGGCTAAATCTCCTCTTGGTCCAGTTAAAGCTATGCCATCCATGCCAGGACAAGGGAATTCACAAGAGAAACATTTGCAGCTAGGCCCCAAGAGGTTTCTAAGTTTTGAACTCAAGACTGGGGCTTACAGCTCATTCCTATTATCACTTGAGCTACCCCTCGGGTTTGTCGGTTTCTTTCTCATATTATCAATATAAGAAGTATGCTTGGCTTAGGTGGTACGATAAGGATAAGGAACCGGGGGCGTGTAGTGAGGGAACTCACTGTACACGTGTAGTGAGTTCTCTCAGCCGTCTGATCGACAACCGACGGCCTGAATACAGGGTCCCCGGGTCCGTAAGATAATAGCCGGGGTGTGAATGATTCTGAGGGGGACCAAGAACAGAAATCTAAATTATGTCTTAGATTGTGGTCCCCCAAAACTTTTGTTTTGTGTTGAAGGATGCCCATGAAAACACACAGACGGGAATCAGAAATCAAATTAAATGGTGTAGATCCAGATGGATTGATCACTCGTATCTATGGTTGCATCCTAATGAATTCACTCTCTCTGTGTATGCAATGTTCTAAAAGGAGGTCTAGAAGGCCAAGTACTCACCGCTTAGGCGCTAGAAGGACCCTTGTTGACTAGCTTGACTAGACTAACTATCCCGATTAATTGCCCGACTAGGCGCCCAGTACTCTGCCCTGGAAGCTAGAAGGTGCCCCGCCGACCTGGGAGCGCCTAGCGAGTTTTAGAACATTGTTTGTATGTCTTTTTTTTTTTTTTTTTGTGTATGTTTATGCCCCTAAATTACTCTTTCTATGTCCCTCTCCATACGGCATCAAATGATTAATTTTTGAACTTGCACACTCTTTAGATTTTATGCCATGTGCGTGGGACCCACGTTGGGCTACATATATGATATATTCCCTTGTTTGCATTGTACTCAATGAACAAAAAAATTTGTACTAAAATAAACTTGTAAATGTGTTGATGAATGGTTCAGACTTAAAGGGTACTATACCCAACATGAACGCAAATATACGTTTGTGTTTTTTTTTATTTCTAAGATTTCATTGTTTTTTTATTTTTACTAGCTCTGGTAGTGTCTGGGTCAGTTCACGTACATGTTGCTTAATTCAGTTGTTTTTCTGTGGGTATATAGGCTATAGCATTGTTTTCTCGTTGGAAAATACTTTGGACGTGGATGGTGTGAGTCTTACGTGCAGTCGTGCATCATGTGAAATTAACGTTACGTCTCAGACGATTTCCCACACATTTACATTCGTGCAATGTTGATGACACAGGACATCTGATCGCATCAGAAAATTAAGCTTGGTCGACCCCTGCATCATTCATATATGGCTCTTTCTATGAATCTGGAAAAGCACCTGATCATTGCATTTATGGCTGATTCAGGTAATCAATCACTTTTTCTGTCAATTGTACCTTCATTCTAGTTATTTATTTTTATGGAAAAATTAAGTTAAGAAGCTCGATGTGCAACAATTCAAGAAATAACAGGAAAGAAATAAACTAAGAACGAAAGACTCAAAATTAAGAAGCTCAATATGCAACAATTCAAGAAATAACAGGAAAGAAATAAACTAAAGAACGAAAGACTCCTTTACGAGAAAATTAACAATTAATTCATGTATTCAGCAAGATCCGACTCATTAACCTCTCAATAACGAATGTGCAAGCGTTGCTAGAGGCCTTCATGCATATCTTTGATTTCTGGCTAATTTCGGCAACGAAAACTTTGAATTGTTATTTTCAACTGGGCATAAAAACTGAATCAATAAGTTCGGGGAGAAAAAAAAAAAGATCGGCTAGTGTCTTGATATATATATTTTTCTGTTCATGCCTTTGGTGGCAAAGTATAAATTAAATACTCCCCGTTACTTTCTTTTTAACTGTATTGATTCGTGAATTCAAATTATTAAAGAGACATCATTATTATACTTTTCACTTCAACTTTTACCTCCACTTTTCGAAATTATCTTTTCACTTTTACTCATTTACTATTTACCCACTAACTTTTTAAAATGACAAAATAATAATTGTATAAACTTTTACCCAAACAGTTGAGAATAAAAAAGGGATGGAGGGAATAGTTGACATTTGTATTGTGTTGTTCTAACATCTCTACCCGAAGCAAGGTTGTCAAATCGCGAATCGAATTGACCTTTTTTGAATCGTGAATTGTGAATTGTATCGAATCGTGAATCGTAACGATTCGGCCCAACTTTCACAAATACATTGAAAAATGTATCTATGCATCTACATAATAAAGATACATTGTAAAATTGAAAATTTAAGCTGAAATAAATATATTAAGTTTGTTTTCTACTATAAATTGATGATCACATGGCATCATAGCAAAATAAATACTATAGTAACATCGATATATGCGTATAAATGTTAAGAATTCATAATAAAAAGCTTACAAAATAAAACTTGTAGCCTAATAGGTAGGAAACTAGCTTATATGGCAACGTATGTGGGTTAGTCCGAGCCTCAGAGCCATGCCCTGGTATATGATTTAGAAGATACAAGAACAAAAAAGATTGATTTGTGAAATTACATATCAATGGTAGATACGTCTCCATTGAATAAGGACTATGATTTCCTATACTATATGATCTCATATTCTTACTTTTCTATAAGAAAAAACAAGGCAAAATAGCAAAAGTGGTTCATATTGTCAAATGAAAGTTGTGATAAACCTTGATTCACCTAAAGATTCAAATCGTTTTTGCGTGAATCGGGAATCGAATCGCGAATCGAACCGTGAATCGGACGATTCACCTCCGATTCTATATCAACCTTGATTCACCTATAGATTCGTATCGTTTTTTGCACAGAATCGTGAATCGAATCGTAAATCGAATCGTGAATCGTGCGATTCTAACAACCATGACTCGAAGCACAAAGGACAGTCCAAAAAAAGGAAAAAAAGGACAGTTTGGATAAGATAAAGCCAAACATAGATTATCATCTTCTTTAGAAAATGGGCTTCTCTGTTTGC
Source organism: Vaccinium vitis-idaea (assembly GCA_963854785.1). Classification (NCBI taxonomy): domain Eukaryota; kingdom Viridiplantae; phylum Streptophyta; class Magnoliopsida; order Ericales; family Ericaceae; genus Vaccinium; species Vaccinium vitis-idaea. The sequence continues at coordinate 4,787,965 of OY978215.1, read as the reverse complement.
TCCCTTTTGTGCATCACAAAAAACTGCTTTAGTTTTTGAAGAGGTTTTTCGGGTAATGCGTGGAGAGATAGAGAAATGAGAATAATACAGTAATCAGGATGAAAATTTATTAGAAACCGTGTGCTGCGAGAGCTAGTGATTCTGGAAAATGGAACAAGGACCAAACCGTCTCTTAAAGTGAAGGATCCAAGTCCAACCAAACAAAAATGATGTGCATTGGGAAGTGTCTTTACATGTTGGGTAAAAACTTAGGCATGTGGGCCAAAGGCCAATATTAGCAAGACGTTACTGCATGTCCATGTTGACCAAATCACAAGTGTTGAGCTTAACAACAATGCTATGGGTACATTCAAGGGCGGAGCCACCTTTGGGCTAAGGTGGGCTCCAGCCCAAGTGGAACAAAAAAATAAAGAAAAAAAAAAATTATGTAAACTTTTAGGCCAATACAATTTAGCTCACCCCGTAAAAATTTTAGCCCAACCAATTCAAATCTTGATCCAAACTTAGCCCTACCCACAATCTAGGGACTGATAAAAAGGGTCGGGGACGGATTTGAACTGAACCTGAAGTTTATCCCTGGACAATGTAAATACAAAACGAAAATTTCATCAAAAATTGTTCGGATCAAGCCCTTCCCAGTCATTTTTTTTTATGATTCATTGATTGGACCCTTAAAAATAAGTTTTGAACAAATTAAACGGTTCAGATAGTTGAAATTTGATCAGAAAAAGCGCGTCCAGCACTTTAGCATAGTGCGGAATCCCTCATAGGAAAGGGGTCTGACATATAATATATATAGGTTCCACTTCTTATCCGGACTTTTGATTTCCGGACTTTTGATCCAAATTTTTTTTTGACGAACCGATCCGTCCAATGTGTTCAGAAGGTGTTTTCAAGGGTCCTCGCGGAAAATCTTCAAAAAAAAAAATACCGGGAAGTGCTTGATCCAAGCAGTTTTTGCAAAAATATATAAATACAGTTTTTGCAAAAACTGCTTGGATCAAGCCCTTCCCGGTATTTTTTTTTGAAGATTTTCCGCCTGGACACTTGAAAACACCTTCTGAACACATTGGACGGATCGGATTTTCCAAAAATAATTTGCAACACAAAAAACCCCATTTTTTACTTATTTCCGGGAGTGTGGATAGGAAGTTTGCCGTATATATATACTTATTAACTTTTCAAAACACACATTTAATGAAAGACAACCCAAAATAGAAATGTCAACACTAAAAAATGGACGGAGGGAGTAACTAATTGGGATCTTAAAAATTTGGTACGAAAAATTAAAAATCATGAACGGAAATATTTTATTTTGATCCGAAAATCATATTTTTGTTTTGGTAATAGATTAACTTTTTGGGACCGAGAGAGTATTTTGATTTTACATTCACATACTTTTAATTAGTTTTAAAAGAGTCCAGGTCTCTTGTGGTCGGTAACCTACCCAAAGGTGGGCATTACTTATTGTTTTGTTTAGTTAGGCATATCAATTTGGCTAATTTGTCAAAACAGAGAACGATATATCAATGATCTATACAGTGCGAAGTCTTAAGATTTTGCGTAATTTTTTCAGGAAAGCTGACTATACTATACAGGAAGAGGGAGATACGTAACAGCGATAGTAAAATCATAACCGTGGGGTAGTGTGTCTATGCAAAAAAGACTCGCAAGGACTATCAAATTGCTACATTATTATTCTGTTTCAAAACCATAACGGAAATTCGGTACCAAAAAAAATATTACTAGTACTTGATAATACACTTCAAAGTTTCATGCCCCCGTCTCGGATTTAAGCGCTTGCTCCTTCCAAAGTTTTAGGTTCGAAACTTCTTTGATACTATCAAGTCTCGTGGAGATAGTCTTTACCTGACTTTGTCTCGATTTTTATTTGACTCCCGTTAGTGGACAATGAAATTAAATACTCAAGAATAAGTTAAAGTGCGGGTTAGGTGGATGATCGTACACAACTAACCAAAGAATTATAAAAGGTAGTAGTAAGAAAATAGTCAACCAGAAATAGAAATACATTTTTAATGACATACACATCATATGCAGATGAATATACCCGCAGCCCTAAATTTTCAACTTGCAACGTAAAATGCTGACCAAAGAAGATTCTACGTCTACCTTCATAATTGTCAAATGGGTTTCAAACCACCAAACCCAAACTAACATCTACACAAAATGTACATGAGATTATGAGAAAGAAAGGTCAACTGTCTAGAAACACTTTTCAGTGCTGCAGCTTTTTAAAAAAAAAAAAAAAACTTGAAGTGTCCAGCCAACTTACAGGCACCTCGCCTAATCGTTGGTGTTAAATCTCCCTCACCGACCACTTGCGGGAAGCACAATTAAAGCCGTAGGAAAATTTAGTATGAACTAGTCCCAAAGGAGTTTCAAACCTACGACTTTAAAAAAGAAACAACCTGCTAGGTCTTAGGCGTTGACTACTAGACCAAATTTGTCGGGTGTAAGAACTTAGTTGCTTTGAGTACTCATTCAAGGGGATTCGGGAGCCTTGTAACCCCTAATCGTGGCCATCTAAAAGAGTTTTCAATGGTATGGTTTTATAGATTCTTGCTGGTCAAAAATCGTCTACAAATTCAGACCATTGATTACCAAATTGGACAACTTTGATGCGAGCTACAACCCTGTTCAAGCGCTACAGGGTCCCCGATCCCCATTCAAGGACAGAGAGATGCTACCATTAAAGACGACCTCAACCAATTTTGATCATGACCCTATCCCATTATGATGCTTGTGGCCCTAAATTCGTTTTGTGTATGTGTACGTACATACAAGTATAGCCACAAAATGCATACTTGATGAATAATGCTATTTTCTCATTACTTATTTTCCTGGTAGTTTTAGTGCGTTTACGATCAGATAGGGATCTTTTCAATATTTTTCAAGATTTTCACTTGATTCAATGATAAAAAAATACACCAGAGCACCAGTACAGGCAAAAATAAAAACATAGGATTTGAAATTAGTAAACTAGGCTTTTTAAGGGCCTGTTTAGTGACTTGCTAATTTGCTTATTATTCATTCCCTTGCTATTAATTAGGTTGATAAAAAATAACTACTAGTAGTTAAGGTTGTTTGATTGCAGGTTCCTCTTTTGCTTATTCAACAATATTCTCTCTTGCTTATGCAAATAAGGATATAAGCAAAGTGGGTATGAAATGATTTGGCTTGTTGCTTAGAAAAATTAAAGATTTTATGACGCGGCTCTATGACTCATTAAGCATTAAAAAAAAAAAAACCATTCCATTTTCCCACTTGAACTGAAAAAAGCCCAATCCGCTTAGAGCATATCTAACCAAGGATGTCAAATTTGACATGACATGCCAAGTGGATGAATTGACATTTGAGGTAACTCCTACCAATAGGTTATTCCGCGTCTATATGTCATTTGACATTTCCTTTCTTATGTCAAATTTGACGTGTGATGTCAATTCTTAATTTTGTTTTATTACTTTACTTCCCAAAACAATAAATATCCTTAAATAAGAAATTTGGCATCAAGGTTGGATTGTGCATTCTAGAGATGTCAAATTCCAACATCTCAAATTGCCACATAAGCTTTCAAAAAAATTTGACATCTCCATATTTGAAGCCAAGGTTTGAGATGCTCTTATGTGAATCGGGAGTAATTACTTAGTAGATCGAGAGCACAACCATTTCGTGCTCCGGATCATTCCAGCCCTGCACATTCAGAACCTTACGCTTTCAAAGAAGGACAATCCCCACCATTGTTAAGATCCGCCAAGGATCATTAACTTGGCGGTCCATAAGCTTCTTCCAGACTTTAGTGCCCTTGTTTTTGAGCCCCAATGAAATGTATGCTTCATTTATTTGCCTGTGGTTCACTTGTGCATCCCAGTTGAGATGTAAGGTTGGAATCCCTTGTACTGAATGCGTTTCTCCTCTTGAGCCCTGTGGGTTAATGTCCAAACTTTCCTCTCATTGACTTTGACGATGACTAGAAGACACTTCAATGGCTAAGTCAATGCCTGAATGAAGTGAAAGACAGATCTTTGAGGAGGAATAAATGGCATATTTTGCTTGGGTTTATCACTGTGCCTTTGGCTTAAGAGATAGATAGGATCTCACGTGCCACCCTCGTGACGAGGTGATGTGGCTGACATCCTCTGCCTGACAATCAACACTTGCCTGCCACCTCCTGACAGAATGCCGCGCATGATGGTTCGCAGACATTGTGTATTGGTCGGACCGATCTTGGGGATGCGTGTATAGCGAATTAAGGTGCCACGTGGCCGGACCGTACTACGAATGATCCCAACTTGAGGGTACGATGCACGGCCGAGCCACGCGTCACGAGGAGACCCATGCCACATGTCCGGACTACGAATGATCCCAACTTGAGGGTACGATGCATGACCGAGCCACACATCACGAGGAGACCCATGCCACATGTCCGATCTGTATGGTCCCTAGATGCCACATTGCAGTTGGTTGGTACGGCCCAACCACGTGCTGATTGGTGCTTTGGCGACAAGTCAAATATTCTTGTTCCTCTATTCCAGCCCATCCTTTGTTTCTTAGTCGTGGTCTGAATACAATGTCCAGCCCTGTTGGGATGATGCGGGTGGGGCGGTGGCTTCGAACATTATGGAATGTGGGCTGACGAAAGTGATTTGGACTGTCCAGGCTCATCCATACAGATTGGGCACACTCTGGAACGTGGGCTGGCGAAAGTGATTTGGCCTCTCCAGACTCATCCATACGGATTAGGTTGAATCGTGTTGGATCTAATTATTCCGGCCCATTTAAAGCTAGAGCAAACCTCTGTATGGACTGGTCTCAAAGGAGTTGATAGAATCTACGAAATTAATTTCAAACCTGAAATCTTAGGAGGAAACAAACCCCTAAGTCCCAAAAGCAAAGGTATCTCACTCTTCCTGCCTTCCTGGAATGGCTATTGGACAAATGAGTTGACAAATCAACAACATTGACTTAAAAAACCATAATCTAGAACCACATACCAAATTACTTTTTTGTCTTGTTATGAACATACGACACATGATAATTTGGTTTAAGTTTATTTAATTAGGTAGAAAAAGAAAGATGACCTCTAGTGCATGATGGATACCCTTGAATTAAAGAACGACTGTCAATTAACTGGTACCAATCCAAGTTTTTTTAAAAAGGGAAAATTAATGGGTCAGTCAGCCTGGCTTGGAGGCTTATTTGTTGTTAATTACGTAATTAAGTTGTAAAAAAAAGTTTATTACTGTACTATTCTTCTTGCACGGTTGGTGACAGGAACCACTTCATTATAAATGGGGTCACTTTGTCATTTTAAAAAGCCAGTAAAACACTTGAAAATGTCTCAAACACTTCTAAATTGTTTACTGGTTTATGAATTTTTCGAGAAACCAGTTTAGCACTAATTGAAATTTAATGAAACAATATGGATTATTTCCCACTTTTCATCAATACATTTCCAGGGAAAAAAAGAAGATCAGATCACCAAAACAAAATTTTGCGAAAACGGGTGACACGTTGGAACGATTGTTGGAGGGGTTGAAGAGATAAGTCTGGTTCATCGGTACATTCTTCATTACAAAAAAAAAAAAAAAAAACCAGTTTTAAAACTTTGCTTCTAGATATACACTAGTACTGTATTTATAGTTCCCGGTTCTAGAAGTTTTTTCCCCCTAATTTTCAACCCTAGCCCCCAAGAAGAGTAAAATACAAACCAGAGCCGTCCCATGTTTTCTCTCTTCTGTTATTTGTGACGTGACAAGTACATTGTAATTCCCAATTTGGCCCTCCCTGAATAATTGGCTCTATAAATTCATTTCGACACAGTCTCTCTTCTTATTCCATCCCAGCTTTTGCAACCCATTTCTTCAGAACAGAGAAGATGTCTAAGGTTAGCACCTTTTGCATGATAGCCCTCCTCCTCTTCTTCGCGCTAACGTGCACTGCCCGCCCGGGACCTGCTTTTCCAGACGTTACTCCGATGAAAACCCAACATGGGGTACGTTAATTTTCCTAAAATAAATCGTGTTCAATGTTGCTCGCATCAAAATTATTCTTTGTTTCTGCTAGTTTGGTCATTTGATTATATATTGAATTGATTTTTTTGGGTTAAAGGATGCTGAAGTTGGCGGTGAGGTGAATTGTGAAGGACTTGAAGAAGAAGAGTGCTTGATGAGAAGAACACTGGCTGCCCATGTTGATTATATCTACACCCAGAAGCAGAAGCCATGATAATCCATTTTATCTTGTTGTATATATATATATATATATATAATGTAGAAGTTTCCTATGAGGGCTCCCTCACAAAAAAAGTGCGGGAAAACAGTTGTGGGCCATTGGATTCTACGCCTTTCACGTGATCTAATGGCTCACAACTGTTTTCCCGCAATTTTTTTTGTGAGGGAGCCCTCATAGGAAACTTCTTGATAATATATATATGCACAATTTATGTATTTAACTCTTCAAATATTGATAGGCTTGTTGGCTTAGATTTTCAGCTTCAGAGCCTTGTTTGATCGAGTATCATGGTTATTCTTGATTTTCTTTCATTTTCATTTTCATTTTCCCCATATAGAGGATGATTTTTGTGTGTATAAAACTTGCATAATGATTACTACAATTGAAATACTATATTGCATATTGCAGAAATGGCACAGATGTTATCGAATTTTCCATCTCCTTTATCGCAGCTATTTGGGCTTGCTTACCCAAGGAAAAAATAAAAAATAAAAAATTTGTATACGGGGTGAGTATAGTAGCAACTTAACATTTTGAAAATTTTGAAGTTTAGTATGAGTGTAAAAATTATGCTTGTAAATTCCATTTGTTTTGATAGTAATGTTTTCATATGACAGTATATGTGGGCCCCGAACATGGTGAGTAGGAGAATATGTAAAAAAAAAAGTACTCTTAGATATTTTAGGTTGGCCTCCCGTAGCCAACCTTTTAGTTCCACCCCTGGCTCTATGAAATTATCGAAAATAATGTTGGAAAAAATACAATACACTCGGCAATATCTAGCGAACAATTGCGTTAAATGATGAATTGAAAACTACAAATGATAGAGAACAGAAATATAATAACAAGCAAACCGAGTCCTGTGTTCGACACGGTTTCTTAAAACAGATTTGCTGCCTCATCGAGAGTATTGGAGGTTGCACCGATGTCTGTCTTCCAAAATAAAATGGCTAGACCACGATCAACAGAACACCACCAAGACTATCTCGGCGAACTGAACTCGTCTGCCTCTCACATTATGGGGGTATTGACTAGCCGCTCTAATAACTGAACTCGTCTGTCTCCCACATTAAAACACGAATGACTTTTCATCACCAAAGTACCAGTACTATCTCCGTCCCGCAATTTAGTATCTTGTGAGAGAGGAAATTTTGGTGTGCCGGACGGGTACCTCCACGTAGTACCCGTCCGAGCCGTCCAAATATGTTTTGGACTGTCCAGATTTGTTGGAGTAAATTTGCCCCCAAAAGTCACAAAAATGCCTCCCTTAAATATGGGTCGTCCAAAACAAGTTTGAAAGGTTCGGATGCGCCGACGAGTACCACGTGGCGGTACCTATCCGGGACACAAAATTTTCTCCTTTTGAGAGTATAATGGTGCTCGATCAAGTTTAGCAAAAGAGAAAAAGCAACCCTTTTCTTATATTTGCGACGGCAATGTGACCAAAATAGTGTATAACTTAATTTTGATTTGCATTCACATAGTTTTTAGAACGAGTCCTGACGTAGCTGATCATCAACCATAATAGAAGACTCTTTGATGCAGGGAGGTGTGATGAAATAAGAACGCGCAACAAAGACAATCACAAATTTTGTCTTAATTAGAGGCACTCCCTCCTTGAACAAACAATATTGAGAAAACTCTCAAATTTTCATTAATAATCATAAACAACTCCCTTGCCCTAAGGCTTACATCAATTATTTATACTAGCAGCAACCCTAAAACTAAAAAAGAAATAAAATACTAGCAAATATAAAATAGGAAACTGAATCAACCTAAAATTAAGAAACTAAATAACTTCATACTAGTAATCTCCTAAAAAAAATACTACAATTGAAATAAGGAAACTTCAAAAAGTTATTTTAAATAATATTAATTTTCCATTATGTATCACTCTTCATGTGGTCGGTCACTTACCCAAGAGAGGGCATTACTTATTGTGTGTGTGTTTGTTTATTTAAGCTAATCCTTTGCTAATTGTCAAAGCAGAGAACCAGCAATGAGTGTTCAATCTTTAGATTTACAGAAAGTTGACTATATATGAAGAGGGAGAACATCATCATAAGAGTAAGTCCGCCGGTTGATGCCAAAATGGCAATATCAAATCTAATTTTTGACTTGCGACAGTATAAAAAAGTTAAACGATAACAATGCTGCTGTACTGGTTTGGTGCCTATTTGGCATAATTTCAATTGTAGACATTGGATTAAGCTAATATTCCACGTATCATTTTTCAAAACAATTCAAATGGCTTGGATGAAGTGGCCGGACAAATGTAAGGGCAAGAAGAAGAATTACACGCAGAAAATATGCAAGCAATTGACAAAGTAAGAGCAAGACACGCGATATACGTGGTTCTGACTGAAACAATTTGCTTAATCTTACTCCACGGGATGCCGGGGGGGGGGGGGGGGGGGGGGGGGTTCACTATGATGTGTAATGATCAAGAATACAACGTTATGGAGGCTACACACAACTTAGCCTTTTATAGAAAACAAGAGAAGCCCTAAACAAAACCTTAAAACCGCCTCAAAACGTGCGCGGTGGTCTGGACTATCCTTTGCGGGGTCCGGACCAAGGGTTGCTGCCAGTGAACATGAGCCTCAAGACCCATGGTCCGGACCACCACTGCTGCGAGCTTGTTTTTGCTTCCTCTTTGCCGATCCGAACCACCAAACCCATAGTCCAGACTACCGATGCTGTGACCGCCCAAAAAACGCTTCCAAATGCAAAATTTAGCTTCACACTCAACAAGAAATGACAACAACCATCTTGGAAGATATATGCACGTAGCCGGACATTTGAAGTAATAAAGAAACTACTCAATATTAATTTCATTATTCCCCTTTCAAGATGTTGAGTTTGGGCGCGCCTTTGAAAAATTCTGCCCTTCATTGATATCGACACCAATCCACAAATACCCCAAGAATCAGATAAGGTCTGGCTGAAGAAAATGGTCAACTGAAAATAAATTTTACTAAGTACAAACATGTGTATATGAATATATGCACGTAGCCTTAAATTTGCAACTTGCGAAGAAAAATGCTGACCAATGAATGAAGCTTTGAGCTAACCCCACCAGGATGCATAAAAAGTAAATGTCCAAGAATGGGTCAACTGGCTAAACACTTTTCGTTGCTCCAACTTGCAGAAGGGGTTCATTCATTGAGTGGTTATTCAATGTTCCTGGGCCACCCCATGTGGTGACATGGATTTAAATATCGGCCGATAAGCGACGTATCGGCCGATACGTATGGGTTTTTCAAGGGACCGATACTGATATTTGACCGATATACAGTCTGATACAGGCTGATATCAGCCGATATTTAACTGCACCACCGATACCGTTGCGGATCCCGATACCAAGATTTAAAACCTTGTGTGGTGATAAAGGTCCTTGGGACACCACTGCCTCATGCTCCAAGAGCAAGTGATAATTTTTGAATGATGTTACCATTAAACACAGCCCTCATCCAGTTTTCATGACCCTATCCCACTGTCATGCTTGTGGCCCTAAATTCATTTTGTATGTATGTACGTACATACAAGTATAGCCACAAAATAATAGTCATTCTACAAATACTTTATATTTCTATTTTTGCCAGTACCAGTGTTTCGGTTAGTTTTAAAATCATTTAGAAATTTCCTCGTTTTTCAAGATTCTCATGTGATTCAATTCAGATGTCAATAATGTCATGACGTACAAACAAAAATGAATAGAACAAAAGATTTGAGCTATTTGCTTTCTCCAATAAGTTGTCACTGAACTAGTGTTTTTCTACTGCCTGTTTGGTTTACTTGTTTAGTCTCATGTAAAAAATAAGTGGTAAATAAGGTTGTTAATTTGATGGGTTTTCTCGTTTGCTTATTCAACATCATTTCAATATTTTCTCTTACAAAAAAGCAAAGTGGATTCCAAATGATTTTGCTTACTCTTTATTTCTAAGATAATATATAAACATAAGCAAATTAGCAATGTGAACCAAACATGTCCTAAATATTCTTGTACGGCTCTCAAATTCTTAATCATGGAAAAGAAACTTCCATTTTCCCATTTTTCTTTGAATTTAAAAAGAGCCGAATCCGCGCATGTGAATCTATGACCATCAGATGAACACTGGCCTGATTTGGCTAATTTGAAAAATTGGTTTTTTGGTTTTTTTCGTTTTGTCCTTATTCAATTTTTTTTTGCATTTGTTAATTTTCGGTCGATCTTTTGTGGTTTCTTGGTTTGTCTCGACGAGAGGAATCTAAAAAGTATAAAATTGTTAGCCAAACTTAAAGTTTTGTGAATAAAGACGAAAAATAATCCAAAAATCAGATTTATTTTTGGCTTTATTCAAAAAACTATTACTTTTGACCATAATTTTATACTCTCTGGATTCGTCTCGAAGACATAAATCCAGAAACCACAAAATCTTGACGCAAAACTAACAAATGAAAAAAAAATTTGAATAAGGACAACGAAAAAAACCAAAAACCAGTTTTTTCAATTTAGTTAAATCGTTTTAGAAATGAGTTGACAAATCCAAAACATAGACTTAAACCATAATCTAGAACCACTAAATTTCAATTTGTCTTGTAATGAACCACATAATTAACACATGATTATTTGGTTTAAGTTATTTATTTGGTGGAAAAGAAGGATGACCTCGCGCATGATATTTTTTTTTTGGTTCAACCGTTCAGACGATAGGATGTTAGGAGTTAGTTGTTAAAACTTAAAACGAGAGTCGAGCATCTCCTCCATAAGAACTTGAACTAAAGATCTCTTCTTTGGAAGGGAGAGTAACATCTCTCAATTAGGAGTAATTGGTAATAGAAGTCTTGTCTCCTTGGTACCAAACTCAAGTTTGTCCACATTCTATCCGTCTCTTTTTAAATGTCTATTATAGGAATACGTGTAAATTCAGACCCTTAAAAAATATATTTATCTATATAATTTGTAAATTTGGTTTATACCAAATTAAAGTGCTCATTGAGTAATTTAATTTGGTGCAAAAAAAAAAAATTTAAAAACATTCTACGAAAATATATTTTTTAAATGTCTATAAAATACACGTTTTTCAAAGAAAATATTTAAAAAGTCACGAAAGGAGTACGACAATTCCCTTTTGAAAAGCGAAAACTGTGCGTCAGTAATACATAGTTGTGAGATCCCCTGTTCCCAAATCTCCCTATGCCTCTGTTGTAAGAGATTTTGGGTCGTTGAATTGTTAGTTTTGTTTTTATGTTTTACAAATTTATTTGTGATTCAACGGTCCAAAACCGCTTGCAACAGAAGCACACTGGAAATTTGAGAACAAAAAGATCTAGTTCCCTACATATGGTCACTTCTAGAAGTTTTTTTCCCTAATTTTCAACTATGGTCCCCTAGGAGAGTAAACCCAAACTAGAGTCGTCCAATGCTTTCCCACCTTTTGTTGTTTGTGACGTGACCGTTAGGCATCAAACTCCACGTTGAATCCACAATGGCTTTATATATGAATTTTGAAAATGAAAATGGTAACGTGTGCCCAATAGACACACGTTAAGGTTAAAAAAATATATTGAAATGTGTGAAAAGTGTATAGGAATATGTGAAAGTTATTGAAAAGTGTAAAAGGCGTATTGAAGTGTGTGTTTTCTTTGTTTGTTTGTGTACTTATGTGTGCATATTTGACACACGTTCGCAAGACCCTTTTGAAAATTATAGATTTATAGTCAGAATCACACAACAAACGAAAACACTGCGTAATAAACCGAAAACGAAATTAAGAACACAAATGTACATGAAAAGCTTTGAAGGTGATGGTTCTTTTTTTTAGCCAAATGTGATGAGCTGGAGAGGTATAGATAGTCAACAGTAAAGACACAGTAAGAAAGGAAATAGGGTGGTCTAGAAGAGGGGTGAAGAACAGAGCAGGTGTGCACAAAAAGAACTAAGACAGTGGATTGCTTTAGTCTAATCCGTGATACCCTTGGTGGCCTAGGAGATGGGGCAAGAATTCACTAGAGAGGATGTTCTCCTCTCACTTAGTGATTACCCTTTTCTCTCTCTAGGATGACATATGCTCTGCCAGGATTTCACCAACCCCTGGGCATTGAAAGAGAATGTCCCATATTTATAGGCACCTTGGACCAATCATCAGGTGCTAGGCTGTCATCCTATAATATGATAACACGTGTCCTTTCCGTACAACCTGACCGTACGGGTGACGCCATCATCGCGCAGCTGACCCGCGCGTTGACGATTCCCCCGCGCAGCGATCCTCCTGTTCTTTATAGCCACCAAGCCACTAAATCTCCCTTATTCCTGTAAGGGCAAGGTCGTGACTTGTTCGGCCGCGCCTACACCGCAGCCAAGCCTCAGGGGGCCCCCGAGGTCCTGCCTTCAGACCGTAGCAGGTATAATTACCTGGGCTAAATTGGACTAGCTTCTCGCGTTCTCGCTCATGTTCTAAGCCGCGCTAGTCATCTGGGCCATGTGTTGTTCTCCTATTGGATGGCCCATGGTTGTCCAAGCATCGCCCTTGTTGGGTCTAAGGTGCGCGCCGTGGAGGCGCCTTGCACAAGGGGGTCCCGCGCCGATAGCCCCCCCCCCCGCGCGAAGACTTGTGCCCGCGTCAGTGGCCCCCCTGTGCGGAGATTTGCGTAGAGAGTGCCACGTGTCACGCAGATATCGCGCCACCTGGGTGACACTTGTCATGATATCAATGGTGGGTCAACGTTGACTCTGGTCAACGAGGGTCTCGCGCTGACCTCCCCTACAAGCTTCAATGCAAGGAAAACTCGCGTGAGTCACGTGAGTCCACTATAATTGAAGAATCAATGGAGTACAAATTTTCTTTCTTCTCTTGTTGAATAATTTTCTCCTGCCTCCTCTTATGTTTACAGTGAAACTCTCAACACCAATTACACTGCCTTTGCGTCTATGGTCGAAATTGCCACTGCTGAAAGTGAAAAATAAGTACTACTATTTTCGCGTTGAACTATCGCTGAAGGTTGTCTACATCTCCAAAAATTACAAAACTACCTTACAAGTATTGTCTCCACACAATCCTTTACTCCCTCTCTCTCTCTCTCTCTCTCTCTCTCTCTCTCTCTCTCTCTCTCTCTCTCTCCTTCTTAGCCCTCCTCTTTCCCTCTCCTCTTTTCCGTTCGGTGTATCTTCGCTTTGGCCTGATTGGGGTCGGCGATCTTCCTCCTGGAGATTTGGCTTCCGGCCGTCGTGGTGAGCCTGTCTTGTCTGTCATCGCCATGTCCGGTCAGATCTGGGTGATAGTGGCTAGTCGGGAAGGTAATAACGATGCGATAGGATAGAGTTTCTTTTTGTTTTTACTGATTTTTTGTTTTCTCTCCCGGCTGTTTCTTCATTCGGTGTTGTACCGATCTGGTTTGCCCCAAATCCGGTGAGTGGTATTGGTGGGTAAATAAATTTTTTTTGCTTGCTCTAGATTATATCAGTGCTTCTTGTTTAAGGATTTGAGTTGGGTTTCCAACTGGGTTGCTCTACTGCTTAGTCTTGACAGGAATTTATGCCTTCACTTAGTGTCGATCTGCCCTGGCAGTACGACGCTGAAGCCGGTAGCCAGTTAGTGCTTTAGCCGTGCTCTTGTCGGATGTTTGTAGTTTTGGCTTCATTTCTGTATTTCGGATGTAATGCCTCCGGGCTTTGTAAGTGCCGGATGGCTTTCTAAATGAAATCTATTGTTTCTGATAAAAAAAAAAAAAAACTTACAAGTTACAATTCCCAATTTGCCCATCCTTCACTAGTTGGCTCTATAAATTCACTTCACCACAGTCCCCTCTTCTTATTGTATCTCACCTTTTCTCCATTCCTCAGAGCAGAGAAGATGTCTAAGGTCAGCACCTTTTGTATGATCGCCCTCCTCCTCTGCTTCGCGCTAACGTGCACTGCTCGGCCGGAGCCTTCGTTTCGCAATGCTGCGCCGATGAAAACCCAACACGGGGTATGTTAATTTCCAAATCCAAATCCTGTTCCTTGTTGGTTATGCCAAATTTCTTTTGGTTTCTTATAAATTGATCATTTATGAATTATTGTTTGATTGATTTTTTTTTTTTCTCTTCTTCAAAGGATGTTGAAGTTGAGGGGGATTGTGAAGGAGTTGGAGAAGAAGATTGCTTGATGAGAAGAACACTAGCAGCCCATGTTGATTATATATACACCCAGAACCAGAATCCATGATATAATCCTATGTTTTCATATTGTACTCTAGATTGTAATATATACACATATATCAGCATTATTCGTGTATAATTCATATATCAGCCATACATCATTCATGTAAAAAAAAAAACACATATATCAGCATAATTCATGTATTCGATTCTTGATAAAGTCATACATTTCTTGGCTTAGATTTTTTTTTTTCCCCATTTTTTCATAGGATGATTTCCTTGGTATAACACTTGCATAATGATATTTATTGAGATTATGGCTGTCCAACGGATCGCCCAATCCACCCAAACCGAACCACCGCGAACCCACCCGAGATATGTTACGGATGGATGCGGATCCTAATATTTTTATTTTGACGGATGCGGTTCGGTTCAGGTTCAATCCGCCTTTAATCCTTCTTTGATTCATCAAATATGTCCGATCCGCTCAATCCGCAACCAAACCAACCCATCCGTATATCACTCACGGACGGGTTGCGGATGCACAAAAATTGAGCAACCAAACCAACCCACCCGTATATCACTTACGGATGGGTTGCGGACGCACAAAACGACAATCTGCCACAGATCTTATTGAGAACCGAACCGATCCGATCCGCTCGGAACCGATCCAAGGACAACCCTAATTGAGATAGTATATTGAATATTTCAGAGATAACATAGATAATTTTTGGATTTTCCATTATTCTTTATTTTATGTTTATAGCTTGGCCTTTAGCCTCCACCTACAACTAAAACACGAATTGCCTTTCATTATCAATTCTTTAAGGAATACGTTATTTACTGTATTCAAAGTGTTATTGGTTCCTACTTCCTAGTATTGTGAATAGTTCCCTACTTTTGAAAGTAGCCTCTTATATTAAATAGTGGTAATAAATTATTATTATTAAATAGTGTCTTGCCTGAATCGACTAATTCGGGAGATTAATTATATTGTCTACTAGTTGGGAGGTTCAATTAAAATCGGGATTAATTAAGCTCTGTACGCACTGTCCCAATACATAAATTAATTGCACGCGGGTGAGAATAAAACTCTAAGCAAAAGATTCCCTGAGGTCTTGCTTGCTCGGTGATTACCACTTTGCCAATTCCTAGGGGTTGAGAACTCGGCTATGTATGAAAACGAATGAAGAATGAAATGCTGGACTTTTTCTTTCACTGCTAATACCAAATAGATTTTTTTTACTGAACATTTTCGATTGAAAATGCATTATTTGGAGACATCCGAAATTAAAAACAAAATCAATGAAAAGTGAATTATATTCTGTACAATGACAGTGATTGATTGCTCAATGCTACTCTTGCAAACGCCATTTACAGCCCTTCTCACCATACAATAGTATGGGAGCTTGAGCACTGCCACATGGTGCTCCTTAATTCTTATCCACCACACTTTGGTACATGAGTCTCGTCTTTATTCCCTTTATACCCTCAAAATTTCAATATACCTAATCAGTTTATCCACATCAAGCCCTTCACAAAACAACAGATTTTCCCACAACAGTAAAATCCATTAGGAGTATATTAGAAAAGAGGTTGGGCTCCAGTTTGTATATGTTAAATGTGTAGGTCGATCTTCTTATTAAATGATGCAGTGACAGTGTTGATTGAGAGAGAAAGATGATACTTATCCTGATTGGATAGAGATCCCTATCCATGAGCAAGACATACATTATGTATAAAAAAGCATATTTAAATAAGAGAAGATAAAAAAAAAAAAATTAGAAGCGTGCTATTTTTATTGAAAACGACCAACCAAAAACAAATTTTACAAAAAAATGAGAGACTAAAAAATATTGAATGGCTTAAGTAAACGATGCGAGACAATTTTAAAATGAATGATGGTTGATTAAGTTCCTTTGCTACAGGCTCCACATGTTACAGTACTCTGCCTTTATTATCATTAGTGATTACTAATATGTAAATATATTTTGTATGTAATCATAGTCACTCCAACATGTTTTGCTCTATCCTTCCACGACATGCATGCTGTAAACACACTCAACATTTAATTGTGGCATACCCATCACCCATGCCTGTGATATCATGGCTATTAATCATTGACTTTGAAGTTTGAACAATGCCCCTGTGTTTTTTTTTTTATGTGTATGTAGCATTGTTGCTTTGGAAACTACGTACCTTTTATGAAGGAGATCGAAAGATGAAGAAAATTAAGGACAAAATGTCCAATGTAAAAATGTAATACGATTTTGAGTACTTCACATTCTCATTTTTTGTTTTTGATAATGAAGAGTGTCCCGATGTGATATCACAGCCCGAGTCTCGATCACTTGGGTGGGCAAGGGAACTTTAGTACAATATAAAGGGCACGCGTTGAGCTACTTTATGACTCGATGTTAACCTTTTGAGCCACGTGGTTAGTCTAAGGGTTTAATACGTCAGCTAGCTAGCGCAGATTGTTACACTTGATGAACCAGATTAATATTTTAAGCTCCTCCCGGCCACATCCCTTTCCATGCATTTGCCTGAGTTGAGGTGACCCTAAAAACAAATTTGCTACGGAAGAAAATCGACCCTGCGAGTTTGGGGTGCTAAGCTCTACCATAGCAAGTTGATTAACTATTGCGACAAGCCATTGGGTTTAGTAATCCACGTATCTGCATGAGCGATTATGAAGGTAAAATAAGGTATGACAGATAAATGAGAAAGGCATTGACTCACATTAGTCTTCTAGAACAATGAGTGCATTTTCCTACATAAATTGGCCAAAGCTGGCCACCAAATATTTTGACGCTTACCAAGTCACTGCATGCATTTTGGTGATTGAATCTTCTGTATTCGTATCTGGTTCAATTAGCTGGTCGGGACAAGTAACTTAAAAGTCGCTCTCACATATCCCATCCCATGGATAATTTGAAAGGAAAACTACTTTCTCCCAAATATTATGATCGTATTCATTTGTTAAATTTTTATTAACTTTTGGTGTATTATATTTGATTTGTCTCGACGAAAGAAATAAAAAAAAAAGTAAAAAATTATGATCTAAGCTTAGTTTTTTGGAATAAAAACAAAAATAAGTTAAAAAGATAGATTGTTACATTTTTTTCGATTTTATTCAAAAAATAGAGTTCTAATCATAATTTTTTTACCTTTTTGGTAGTTTCTCTCATCGAGATGAATATATGACCATCTCTATTAGAAGGGTTTGGTGGCAAGTCGTAGAATATGAATAGTTTCTGAAGTTTCGATTTAGCACCAGCTGTTAATTTATATGGGAAATGAGGTTATGGCTTACGGAGATGTCTATGGAAGTAAACCCCAAAAAATGTGTTAACTATTTTGAGGTTTATGAACCCATATTCATAATTCAAAAAAAAAAAAACGTATCTTAAGCCAAAAGATATTCTTGTACAAAAATATACTGTCTTATTTTAAGTGTCCACTACGGAAATTTGTGCATTTTCAAACTCCCAAAAAGTATCTCTTTGTAATTTTCTTATATTATTTATAGAAAATTAAAGCGAGCACTTTAATTTGACGCAAATTTTTTTTAAAAAAATTATATGTAAATACTTTTTTTTTCGTCCAAGAAAATATACGTTTCCCCAAGAGGACACTTAAATTGGGACGGAGGGAGTACATCACATGCATAAAAAACATACATACCATCCTCCAAAACTATGAGTACCTTATACATTCGAGGTAGGGGCGGGCCTAAGGGGTGCAAGCGGGGGGCTAGGCCTTTGCACACCCCTGAATAATATTAATTTTTCTACTATATTTTAGGTTTTGTTCGTAAAAAATTCGAAGAAAGGTCCCTTCAAAATTGTGTTATTAGTATATAAAGATGATTTTTTGTTGTTAATTTATGAATATATATGATTTGATCCCCGCGATAGGAATCCTGCGTCCGCCATTGATCCGAGATAAACCCCTGTGTAACTAATCCCCCCAAAAAAGACTCTTTAGTACTCCATTACTTTAAAAAACTCTTTAGTTCTCTTTTCCTTTTCAGCCCATCAAATCTAAAACCATGGTTTTAGTCCCTCATCCCATAGCCTAGGAATAGATTGGGCAATGAATTGGGCCTAGTTCTTTCGGGGAAACCCCTAGAATATTAGGCCTAGCCCAAATATATTAGACAGACCAGCCGAATGTGTAAGAGACTAAGCCCACAGCAATTGTAACTGATTGAGAACATAGATTAAGGCCTGTTTTGGCTAAAAAAAAATAAGCCCCATAATTGGCTTAGGAGTTGTTCTATGAAGTTGACTTAAACTCAAAACTGATTTATTACGTTTTATGAGACTAGTAACTCACTCGTGGCACATCAATCCAATTACACTCAATAAGCCAGTAAAAACCAGTTTTACTTACTTACTCAGTTTAAGTCAAATTTTGAAACGAGGCCTAATTGGCTTATTTAGCATATAAGTCACATTAAATTAGTATAATTTTTCAACCATTTTCAGCCAATAAGTCCAAATTAATTGAATTACTCCTTCCGTCCCTTTCTAAATGTTTCCTTTGGCAAACTTGTATTTTTTTTAACGTTAAAAATGTATACTCATGTAGAATGTTTTTAAATTTTTTTCACCAAATTAAAGTACTAAATGAACACTTTAATTTGGTTTAAAACAAATACTCACATTCGTCCCCTTTTGAGTGTGTTACTTCTAAAATTCAACTAAAGAAGACGAGAGAAATCAGAAAAAATATATTAGAAATATAGACCGAAATTGAAAAAATTCATTAAAAACGACACTAAAGACGCTTGAAGAATGTGCGCCATTTTGTCCCTACAGTATCAACTTTCCATATGTCGTTCTTTTTTTTTTTTGAACAGTTCTTTATGTCGTCCTTGATGCATCTAATTTCATCTGCTTGTCCACTTATAGACGTGTTTTCAAATGAAGAGCTATTCGCGTGCAGCTGAGGTTGTGCTTGACTCGTTTAGTAGCCAAGCCTTAAGTCGAGTTCGAGCTCAAGTTTTGACTAGTATTAGTAAAATAATGGTAATGGTGTTTTTAGAATAAATTGGGTTTTCACCGTTTTTTATGTAAAAAACAATTTTTTTCAAAAATTAAGATAGATCATTCTCTCACAATACGTCACATAAAAAACCGTGAAAAACTTGTTTATTCTAAAAACAGCTTTAGCGGAACACTCCTTAAACTCTGCTTGTTTGAATATTTTTTGTATAGGTTGAGCTCGCGGCTTGGTTAAATATTTGTATAGGTTGAGCTCGCGGCTTGGTTAAATATTTGTATAGGTTGGGCTGGTTAAGTAAATGAGCCGATTCTCTTGCCTTTTTTTTCACTTTTTGTGTGTGTGTATATTGTGTACTGCGAACTCCACTAGCTTTTAAAGTTGAGCTCAGATCCTCTCCGTTGAATGATTTTCCAGCCGTTAGATAACTCAGAAATATTAAAACAAAAAAATGAAAATTACAAATCTAATGACCCAAAATCCCTCGGCACATAGCGACAGGGTTTTGGGCACAGAGCATCTGGCACCTTTACATTTTGGATTCTGGCGCGAGCGCGCGTGAGAGAGGGGGAGACTGCAGTGGGAGGAGCATCACAAATTCACAATTCACAGCTGCTGCGCATTCCTTGAAAATAGCAATCGACGATCAACCCAAATCCTCTGGGTTTGTTGTTTCCTGGAGTACTTATTAAACGCTGTTATCATAACGACGAAGAAGCGGAAGAGGCGTAAACCAGATTCGCTTACTGTAAAACGTAGACAGATAAAGCAACAGATACTGATTCAGGTATTAAAATGGGGATCAATCAGTTGGAAAACCTAGTGGAATCGATCAAATCAAAGATTAGATCGCTCAAGAAGAAATCGAAGTCGAAGAAGAAACCGTACGCGAAGATGGATAAGAGCGCCAGCGTCAAGGACGAGATTCGCAGCCGCCAAGCCCAAAAGCTCATCGACAAAACCCTAAAGCTCGCTGATCATCCCCCCAAGCGTACTTAATTCTCTCTCTCTCTCTCTCTCTCTCTCTCTGAATCTGATCTGAATAAGCTGTGTTTTCCGGTGCCTGAATAATTTTGAGCTTTCCAACGGTTTTGGTCTTGATTTTGAAAACAATATGATTCTGATTATAATTGTTCAGTTATAGACTAAAAATTGTTCGTGGTCAACAGTAACAATTCTTTTTTGGTGCTTCACCAGTCATAGCTGAGGTCACCCTCATCCTTCCATAATTAACTTCCAACACCTCACCCTCGTGGTTCCAAATAATGGACCCGGGTCTGTGCCCCTTCCGCGCTACAAGGTGTAGCGCTCAATGGTCCGGATTTTAGGAAGAGCCCTGGAAGAGTTTCTTTGGACCATTGAAAACACTATGGACAGCTGGGATGGAAGCGCTACACCATCCAGTGCTATGGGACATTACAGGGACCTCGATTTCCTGACTAATAATTCCAAACGCCCCATGCCTATCCGATAGATGAAACGGACCATCTCAGTTGAATTTCCAGCAGTCGGGGGACGCTGCCAAGAGCTGACATTACTATCCCCATTTAATTGAGTACTTCTTTACAGTGGCGGGTGAGATTTATCTATCATTTCAAGTTCTCAAATGTCACTGAAAGTAAAATCTGCTCCGATAATAGCAATTTCCCCCAAAAGGGAAACTCTCTCACGTTCCTTCATTGTTGCGGCCAACTTCACTGCGCGATCAACAGTCAACTTGTCCTCTTCACAGTGTGAATATAATACTCCAACATCTCGCAGCACGAGGTATTCACACTTTGAGACAACTTTTAAAATCAAAGAAAACAATTGTGGTGCAACTCCACCATATAGATGCCACCATGACAATGCAATCATGGTTGCGCTATCAATAACCGCTTGAGGTTGAGAAAAAACCTTTATTGCTCACCAAATCACTTATTTGAAGCCTTATCACTGCAACCTCACCATTTTCTCGAATGCCTCAAGATACCCCTTTTGAACCTCATAATCAACACGTGTTTTCCTTCTCACACCAGCAGACACAGGATTTGAAAGCAAAAAATTTGTAATACTTAGAGACAAGAACATAAGCTAAGCCATGGAATGGATGTTCATTTTATCCCATCTTGCCACAAGAAGTTTGTGAACTAAATGACACACAAAACAGGATCAGTTGAAAGAGTGTCTTTGATACCTAACATAGTGTCCATTTGCTCATAAACCTCCCCTATGATAGGCTGATCTGTGTCCGAAAACCTAAGCATTTTATAAATAGGCTTTGTGATTTTAAGCACTCTCTCTGCTTTTCTCCAAAAATCATCATTTAGGATAGTTAGAGGAATAGTATCATATTGTTTTGGTGTTGAACCTGTCCTTTTCAAGCTCTCCTGTTGCTTGCTTAGAGCCATGGACACCAATTATGCCCGGACTTTGACAAGTCTCTGAATCACTATGAAGTGTCGTCCAAATCTAGTTTTCTTTGATTTTAAAAGTTCCAAAGAAGAGAAGGATTTGAACAAGGACTGACTTGATCTGTGATTTTTGACCTATTTTACCACTGGTTTTCCTCTTTCTTATGTCTCATCAACAAAGGATAGATAAGGGTGCTCACACTTGCAATATTTTTCATCAAAAGATTTAAAGTATTAGCCATGCGATTATACTTGCACGGAATTATTGCTTCTGCAGCTTTGTAGTTGGTGGCATTGTCCGTAACAACTTGAACTATGTTTGATGGGCCAACATAGTTGATTACTTTGAAGAGCAACTCAGCAATGTTTATTGCATTTTGTTCAGTTGAGGACATATCATGCCCATTTTGCTCAATTGAGGACGCTTTGAATCTTTTAAAGAAAATATTGCAAAGTGTGAGTACCCTTCTCTATCCTTTGCTGATGAAACATACGAAAGAGGAATGACAGTGGTAAAATACATCAAAAATCACAGATAATGCAAGTTCTTGTTCAAATCCTTCTCTTCTTTGGAACTTCTAAAATCAAAGAAGACCAAATTTGGACACTACTTCATAGTGATTGAAAGACTTGTCAAAGTCTGGGCATCTTTTGTGTCAATGGCTCTAAGCAATGGGAGAGCTTGAAAAGGATAGTTTCAACACCAGAACAACATGATATTATTCTATAAACTGTTCTAGATTATGATTTTTGGAGAAAAGCAGAGAGATTGCTTAAAATCATTAAGCCAATTTATAAAATGCTTAGGTTTTTGGACATGGACCAGCCTGTCATAGGGGTGGTTTATGAGCAAATGGACACCATGTTACGGAGTATCAAAGACTCTCTTTCAACTGATCTTGTTGTGCGATTTAGTTCACAAACTTGTTGTCGCAAGATGGGATAAAATGACCATCCCCTTGCATTGCTTAGCTTACGTTCTTGTCCCTAAGTATTACACAAATTCTTGGCTTTCAAATCCTATGCCTGGTGGTGGTGTGAGGAGGAGGAAACCACATGTTGATTTTGAGGTTCAAAAGGGATATCTTGAGGCAATCGAGAAAATGGTAAGGGTTTTGTGATAATGCTTCAAATAAGTGATTTTGTGAGCAATAAAGGTGTTTTTCTCAACCTCAAGCGGTTATTCATAGAGCAACCATCAGTTGCACCGTAATTGTTTTCTTTGCTTTAAAAGTTGTCTCAAAGTGTGAATAATACCTCATGTGTTGCGAGATGTTGGAGTACTTACTCCTATATTCACACTATGAAGAGGAACAAGTTGACTGTTGATCGGGCGGAGAAGTTGGTATTTGTGCATTACAATCAAAGGCTCAAGGTACAGAGATGATTATGAGAAGTTCAAGAATTGGGATGCAAATCCTGAAGAACCGAACATTGAACGGGATGCTGCAACAATGGAGGAACTTGAGATGGTTTCCCTTTCGGATAGCGAAGATGAGACAGTCTCAATTTCTGGACAACTTACTGATGTTTCAAGTGGTTCAGTTCCATCATGTTCTACTTCATCTATGCTGGGTTCTTCATCATCTCCACCTCCAAGTAGCCAAGTTTCTCCAATGGAGCAAGCAAAAGCACAAACACAAAGGAGGATTGAAAAAGCAAGAGGGAAAAGGCAAAAGAAGTTTTTGTATTTTGGTGAGAGAGAGATTGTACTATGAATCTTGTTATTTTCAGTTTTCTTTTTGTTGTGAAACTGGTAGTCTTTTGTCTGATCTTTCAACGTCAACAATGGGATTGGGTAATTTGCTTTTGTTGGGACATGTAAGGGGAATTTCCATCAATGAGAAGTAAGATGTTTTTTGTGTTCAATCCAAAGTTCCAACTACTATCAGTTTGAATATCTTTTTAAGTATTCAGTATCAAATTTCTACTAAATAATATATATACACTCCTAAGACACTCCTATCTTCCACTTGTCCCCCCTCTCCCGCACCTGCTTTGGGCAACTAATGCCGACGGGGGGGGGGGGTAGGTTTCTTAATTTGATAAGTCCGAGCCAGATTAGTCTTTTGTTGTTATGCAAACTCTTTTCACATTGGTTAGTTCTGCATCGATTTTTTTGTGGATTATTTGTTCATCTCGATGAGAGTAATATAAAAAGTAGGAAATTATTAGCCAAACTAAATCCAAAAATCCACAAAAATTTGAATTTTTTTTTCTTTACTAAAACATTTTTCAAATTTTGAAATTTTGATGATAATTTCTTACTTAAATTCCTCTCATCGAGACAAACCAATAATCTAAAAAAAATTAACCCAAAACTAACCAATGCAAAAAAAATAAAATTGAATAATGACAGAAAAATAATCTGGCTCAGACTATTTTGGCAGAACACCCTCAAATTTGACAGTTGTTAATAGTTGGCGTAAGCGGTTTGTCGATGGTCAAATTGCAGGGTGAGTACTTCCCCTTTCAATTATGGGTATCGCTTTACATATGCAACTGTAAAAGTAAGTAAAACTTCCATTTAGATTACTTGAAAGTTGTCCAAGTTATTGGAACAAAGACATGTTATGCTGAGTTGAGTTGCATTTTTTTCCTTCATGCAGGGAGCTGATCACACAGCTCCAGAGTACTATCTTAATCCCCTTTATGAGATTAGAAGCTTCAAATTGATATTTTCCATTTAATGTAGAGAGCTTTCCTGGAACTACATGGTTTTATTCTACTCATGTTAGAGAATCTCAGACATAGTAGAAAGTCAAACATGGCTATCTAATACCATGTAATTTGTGAAGCTTGATTTGCTTTGGGTCACGCTTCTGCCTTCTCTGAGAGTTCGGGGTTCAACCTAGATTATAAACAGGAATATTAGGGTAATTGGTGATGTAAACCCTAGGTTACAAATATTTGTTACATGTTGCAGCCGATGTAACTTACCGTATCTTGGTTTGAAATACAAAGTGGAACTGGTGTGAGTTATGGGTGTACTTACGAACAGCTTGAGAACCACATAAAAATGTTTGTCTTGCTTTCTTGTTTTCTGTTCTTGATTATATTTCCGTGTTTTGTATGTTTCTCGGTTTGGCAGCAGTCTCAACAGATCTTCCCCACCAAATGCTAAAAAAAATGAGAAGCAAGCAACTGATTAGGGGAGGTGGTTGACCTGGGCTTACAGATGGAAAATGGGAAATCGGCCAAAAAATATGAGAATTGTAGATTTATGGTGGTTGACCTGGGCTGTTTGATTTCGAGTTTATTCAATTTCATATTGGACCTAAGTAATGTGGTGTTGACTAAACCAACCGTTCTCAATAGACTGGGTTTTGTGCACATGTGGGCTGTTTGATTTCGAGTTTCTGCAATAGTTTTCACAAGTTGCATTTTTAACCCATTTCCCCCCGTTAGAAGTACATTAGAATCTGCATGAATAAATGGACTTGAACCTCATTCCACTATGGCTAGAATGAGAAAATGAGACTATGCATGTATAGCATTTCATACCTTCACTACCTTTTCCTCTAGTGTGAGATTTTCAATTGGTCAAACATAAACATACACTCCAGCATTGTACAAACAACATTTACTCCAGTGTATTGTCTTGTATCTTGATGTCGTTATCACAATCGCTAACGTGTTTTGAATTGAACAGGGAGAGAGGGTGTTTGTCTCCGAAAAAAGTGACCAAATTTGGGTGTAAACAGAGAGGGTCACGCAGCCGCAGAGTACAAGCCCAAGGAATGTCTCGGTAAAGGTAGGTTGGTGGTTTTGCACATTTCCTTGTCTAGTTATCCCTCTTAATTCTAAATATATTGCCATTTGCCTCGTACGAGTGAGCTCGTTGTACATGAGTATTTCTCTTGAGTTGCTCGAAAACAGTGTCTCGATAGTTGAAAGTTGATCAATCGTTGGGCATTGAAGTAAAACTGAAGCAACTGATTCAGAATGTCTTTTGGTTTCTACTTGTATATCATATTCATACTGTTGGTTACTTTACAACTAAATGGTAGCTATGGATGCAGTCAGGGTTTCCACAATTTGTGGTTACGAATGCGAACTGCGATCCGGATCAAACAATCCCGATTGGGGATCAATAGCGAATTTGATACTAGGATTTTATCGATCTTACAATAAAAATGGCATACAGATTATAAATACACTCTTAGATAACAAGAAAAACCTTGATAAATTAATCCAACTCATGATTCGATAAGTACGGTGTCTTTGATAGATGCTGCTATAGTACTAAAACTACCTGAAAAAGTGGTCCGCATTCTGACCAAATGTTCTGAAGAATCTTACCCCACCATACTGCTTTCCGAAGGGTATCGCATACTGCGATCCCGTTCCCTTTCTGCTTACTGCGACGATCCACGATCCAGTTGATCTCTTTATTTTTATGTATGTGCAAAAAGAAGTGTTTAGTTTCGGTTTTGTAAAGTTCTTTCTTTTCTTTTATTGCATGCCACCTCAATTTCTTAGCTGAATTTGTGGAAGTTTGGAGTTTTGCGTTTTGATTATCATTAAATGGGCTTGCATTTTTCATTGAAAAATGACACATTTTTTCTTCGTTTTCTCTTTAACTTCCTTTACTTCTTGAGAAAACATTCTTTCCACCGCCGGCGGAAACAAATGTTTTCTCCAAATCAATCACAGCGGTCCGTGTGATTGTATAGTCCATGTGATTGTGTAGTCCACCATCACACGGACCGCTGTGATTGATTTGGAGAAAACATTTGTTTCCACCGCCGGCGGAAATAACTCATAACCAAACGCATGTCATTTTCATTTTTCTCCACGTTTTATTTTTATATTTCCAAATATCTTCTTCACTTGTAACTAAAGGAGTGTTTGTTTTCAGCCAAAAAAGAAAAGAAATGGACGAATTATCTTTCAATTGGAAAAGAAATTGGCAGGAGAAGGCCCACAAGGTTGAAAGCTTTGAGCCACCATTCCTTTCGGGACACCGACACTTCGAAAAATCTGAAGAAAATATGCTAATAATAATGATAAAGAATTTACTAGTAATAAGTAATAACGACACTTGTTTACAGTAATCCCACAGTGAGCCTTTATAAAGATCCTCTCTTTGTTCTGTCCATAATTTTTGACCAAGAGATTTATTACCAAACTAAATCAAACTTAGCCTTAGTCCCAATTAATTAGGGTCGGCTACATGAATATATATATAGGGTAAGCTTCTCCTCCGGACTCCGGACTTCCGGACCTCCATGATCCGAGTATTTTTTTTGACGATCCGATCCGTCCAATGCGTTCAGAAGGTGTTTTCAAGGGTTCACGCGAAAAATCTACAAAAAAAAATTACTGGGAAGGGCTTGATCCAAGCAGTTTTCGCAAAAAAATTTATATTTACAGTTTTTGCGAAAATTGCTTGGATCAAGCCCTTCCCGGTTTTTTTTTTTTTGAAGATTTCCCGCGCGGACCCTTGAAAACACCTTCTGAACACATTGGACGGCTCGGATTTTCCAAAAATAATTTGCAACACAAAAAAAATCACTTTTTTCTTATTCTCGGTAGGTTTAGACTAGAAAATTTCCGTAAAACATTTCTTAGAAGGGAGCCCTTATATTAGAATTTGCGGGACTTTTAAACCACAGCCGTTGGATCGCATCCAACGGCTCAGATTAGAAGACAACTTAAAATTAGGTTCGCGGGTCAACGGTCGGGTCAAAAGGCTTCGCCGGTCAGGATCCGGGTTAAACACTCCATTCGGATCCCTTCCCCTCTTCCAAAATTCATATCACGCTGCTTCAGTCGAGAGAGATGGAGAAACAAGGCGATTCGATCGAACACGAAGAAGAAATTCGCAGTAAAACCTACCAACTCTCCAAAATCGAAGGTCTAATCTCTCTCCCTTCTCTTCTCTATGTCTCTGGTTCGTATTTTTTCGATTTGTACTGAAATCGATTTCTGGGTTTTTAGGGTTTACCACACGAACAAGAGAAGAATGAAACAGGTATCTCTCTCGTTTCTTGATCTTCTTTCGATTCTCTTCGTATCTTTAACTCCATGGTATCTTTTTACGTCGTTAATGAACGCGATTTTTGAATTTTTAGGGTTTCCAGATGAACAAAAAACGAAGAACAAGAAGTCGATCGAAGGTATCTCCCTATCTCCCTCTGGTTCGTTTTTAATTTCTTCGATTTCTCTCA
The DNA here is from genome assembly GCA_963854785.1 of Vaccinium vitis-idaea. Lineage (NCBI taxonomy): Eukaryota > Viridiplantae > Streptophyta > Magnoliopsida > Ericales > Ericaceae > Vaccinium > Vaccinium vitis-idaea. The sequence continues at coordinate 4,760,016 of OY978215.1, read as the reverse complement.
GATTTAACAAATCCTATTGTATGTTTCGATTTGGGGTTTTTTTAAAAAAAATTATAATTTAAAAAATGTCCTTAGTCCTATTTGGTCCAATCAAACGCACTTCTTACCAATTGAGGTTACCCTTTGGGTAGAAAGACTTTGAGAGAGAAGAAAGTGGGCAGAGGAAAATGCTTGCTTGCCTTGTCGTTGCCCGCTCAAGTTTCCTTTCTACGTGGAGTGCAGATGTGAACTTTCTTAAGTATAACTTTTCCTTATGATTCCAAATGTCAAAAATACCACAGAAAATGTGCCACATAATGACTTAATAAGGGCTTGTTCTTTTGGTATAAATTTTCCAATACTGGGTGTGTGCATAGTGGAATTGCTTCTGACTTTTAGAATTAGGTTCCATTTAACTGGGTTTTTTTTGCTCTGCTATACACAATTGCCATAAACTACAAAGCATGAAATTCACACCATTTTCAGAAATAAGTACACCAGGAAACATTAGTGTACTGGAATAACAAAGCATGTTGACGTGTTATGGTTGAATAATTGTAAGTGTTGAAAATGTTAAAGAGGGTGCATTTTTTGTTTCTTTTCTTCATATTAATATGACCTATTTGTGTTTCAGGATGGGAAGATGGTGACATGCGGAGATAGAGACGAAGAAAGAACTTGTTCAATTCATGTTGGCTTTTTCAGTTTGAAGTGAATTCTGGGCATGTGGATGGCTTGAATCTGGAATGTTATTGAGTTTGTCATTTTGAAGTTGGAACCCTTTGAATGTTAATGATTCTGTCAATTTAAAGTTATGTACATTCAGTTTATATGCAAGTGCCATGTTCTACACGTCGTGTTTGTAAACTTATTGTTGTACATACAGGAAATGGGCAACCACTTCAACTTATCTAGATTGTGGATTTCAATTATGTTTCTGGATTCTTGGAATATAGTTTACCTGCTACTGATGAGCAGTTATTTTTTCTGAGAGAGATCTCAATCAACCCTTTTCTTGATTGGGGTTTTCCAGTGTAACTACCACTGGAATTCCTTTCCTCGTGTCTTTTCCCCAGCAACTGGAATTTTTTGCGTTTGGAGCCATATTTTGCACTCAAAAGAACAAAGAAGATCTTGAATCATGTCATGAATTGACAACCAGATATATCAAAATGAGTTCAAATTATCCACATTGGGAATCAAAGAACTTACAATTTCATTTGGAACCAAATACATGTGTCAAGAAAATACAAGTTACGAAACTTAAAAAATTACAACATGGCCCAAAGTTCGAAGATTGGCCTCGCACTCCACCACAAATTGATCTCCCAATGCCCTTGCCAAAGAAGAAGCACCAACACTGGCTTGATGTCGGGTTCGGCTTCGTCTTCGTCCAATGGCCTTGCCGAAGTTGTATAGCTTCCTCCCAAGTTGTATAAATCCAGGATTAAGCCCAACGAAAACAACCTAGTTAATTTTTCCCTGTCATTGAGTAATCTATTCCAAAAGAAAATTAAAACAAAATTAAAGGGCGCAGTATTCCACAAAATTAAAGGGAGCAGTATTCCACAACCTGAACAAATGGACATAATTAGGTTCATGGAAGCTAAATTATGGCTCTTTTCCACTTCCTGGTATTCAAATATTGACTTGAGATGAGAAAAAAAAAATTGAAAGAAAATCTAATTCTGGGTTGTTCATTTTTGACAGAAGCTAATACAGATGCACATATTGTAGCACTCATAACTGCTGGGCAACAAAGCAACTGCAAAGGTCCGTAATTTCCCAAAAAAAAACAAACTGCTAAGGTCCGATGACAACCCACCCATGTTCGAGATCATATACAAAGACCTGCAATCAGAATCAACATACATCCCTAACCATAGTGCAGTATACGTAACCAGAGAGAGAGAAAGAGGGAGAGGTAGAAGGATACACCTTCGATTTCGATTCCAGTAATCTCACTGTCTTGTTCGATCGATTGCTTCTCTTGTTCGTGTGGTAAACCCTAAAAACCCAGAAATCGATTTTAGTACAAATCGAACCAATACGAACTAGAGACAGAGAGAAGAGAAGGGAGAGAGATTAGACCTTCGATTTTGGAGATTTGGTAGGTTTTACTGCGATTTCTTCTTCGTGTTCGATCGAATCGCCTTGTTTCTCTCTCTCTCTCTCTCCTCTCTCGACTGGAGCAGCGTGATATGAATTTTGGAAGAGGGGAAGGAATCCGGATGGAGTGTTTAACCCGGATCCTGACCCGCGAAGCCTTTTAACCCAACCGGTGACCCGCGAACCTAATTTTAAGTTGTCTTCTAATCTGAGCTGTTGGATCGCATCCAACGGCTGTGGTTAAAAGTCCCGCAAATTTTAATATAAGGGCTCCCTTATAAGAAATGTTTCCTATATGTATATAGGAACCCCTTCCTATCCAAACCACTATTTACGGACCTAACGTCCGGACCTCCACCTTCCCAATTTTTTTTTGAAAATCCGAACCGTTAGATGTGTTTAAAATGTGTTTTTAAGGTCCAACGCGAAGATTTGGCAAAAAAAAAATACCCGGAAGGGCTTGATCGGAGCAGTTTTTCATAAAAACGCAATATAACGGTTCGGATTTTCAAAAAAAAATTGGGAAGGTGGAGGTCCGGACGTTTTAAAATCCGGGAGTTTGGATAGGAAGTTTTTTGTATATATATATATATATATATATACACCAATGATCTAATGAGGGATCCCTTAAATGGGATCCCGTGCGGACCTCACCTTTCCGAGCCAAATTTTGACGATCCGAACCGCTCAATGTTTTTAAAATGCATTTTTAAGGGTCCACGCGGAAAATCTTCAAAAAAAAATACCCGGAAGGCCTTGATCGGATCAGTTTTTGTTAAAAACGCTATATATAGCGTTTTTAACAAAAACTGATCCGATCAAGGCCTTCCGGGTATTTTTTTTTGAAGATTTTCCGCGTGGGCCTTGGAAAATGCATTTTAAAAACATTGAGCGGTTCGGATTGTCAAAATTTGATCCGGAAAGTTGAAAAAGGGCCAAGTCCGCACGGAATCCCATTTGCGGGATCCCTTAAGAGATCGGGACTGTATATATATATATATATAGGAAGGCGGTCTCCTAAGGGATCCCGCATACAAAATTTGGTGCGGGATTGGCCTTTTTTCAACTTTCCGGATCAAATTTTGACGATCGGAACCGCTCAATGTTTTTAAAATGCATTTTCCAAGGCCGGCGCGGGAAATCTTCAAAAAAAAAAATACCCGGAAGGGCTTGATCCAAACAGTTTTCGATAAAACTGTTTTTAAATTTAACCATTTCGAAAACTGTTTGGATCAAGCCCTTCCGGGTATTTTTTTTTGAAGATTTCCCGCATAGGCCTTGGAAAATGCATTTTAAAAACATTGAGCGGTTCGGATCGTCAAAATTTGATCCGGAAAGTTGAAAAAAGGCCAATCCCGCACTAAATTTTGTATGCGGGATCCCTTAGGAGACCGCCTTCCTATATATATATATATACAGAAAACTTCACATCCACACCTCCCGGAAATAAGAAAAAATTGTTTTTTTTTGTGTTGCAATTTTTTTTTGGAAAATCCGATCCGTCCAATGTGTTCAGAAGGTGTTTTCAAGGGTCCACGAGGAAAATCTTCAAAAAAAAATACCGGGAAGGGCTTGATCCAAGCAGTTTTCGCAAAAACTGTATTTATATATTTTTGCCA